>KK119546.1:87251-103642 GCA_000611955.2 Stegodyphus mimosarum | reverse complement strand
GCCGAACTTAAAATTCAAACCGCTTATGAAATATCAAAGTGCGCACTTAGTAACGAACACACTCTGACTAACCTTTTCGCTACTTCAGTTTAAAAACACTCTCGTCACTGTAACTCATTTACATTCTGGTGAAGAAACGCGAGAAAAACAAGAATGACTGAAAAGGCTAATTAATTAAAATAACTATTAATAAAATAATATAAACCTCTCATCTTTCCCTGCCAGAATTTAACTACGGTCAATAAATGGTCTTTAACGACCTTGATAAAGACTATTAAATTCTAGCCTTAACACTGAGTAAAATTTCACAAATTTTAAATCTTAAAATTTCTTAAACTAATTTTCACAGACGAAATATCGTGCCACTTCCATTACATACACTCTACTCTTCTTAGTACTTTTTCTTGTCTCCTTCCAATACCTGAAAGGAAAATAGTTTGGAACAAGTCTCATGCATTTAACATATTCACATAGTATTGAAAAGTTTTACATAAATGAATTTATTATAGATTTATTTTCATTTGAAATAACATGGGGACAAATTCTTTCCAGATTTTAAATCTCTGCCTGCTCTCCAGCGAGGTGTACCGAAATGAGAGCGTGTGTACATACAAAAAATATTCAACACTACCGCCTAACCGAACCGCCTACATATGAGCATTTTGACAAATAAGACCTGATAAATACACCCTACATTAAATTCTCAGCAATGAGATGCCAATTCATGTGAAAAGTTAACTTAGCATTGGTTTGATAAACTAACTTTTAATTTCATGCATTCTCAAGCTAGTTTTTTACTTCTAACTTCAATTCTACTATTAGTTTGAGGCCCACCAGCGGCCGAGCGGTTAAGACGCTGAACGCTGGTAGTTCGGTCCGAGGTTCGAATCCCGCGAACGGGCTGGCTGCATGGGCGTTTTTTGTGGTTTTCTCCATGTGTAACGTGTATACAAGCCAGTTCCCTTAGAAGGTCCTCCACGAAGGCATCCCTCCCTTTAGGGTGATAGCCCTCGTGTGCTTTGCCATAATTGAATAAGCTAACCTAACTATTAGTTTTAACTCTTTCATACATACACACTTATTTCCCTTTTACAAGCATGCACAAAAATACTTTTAGTTTAAACACATATTTCACAAAAAACTTTAGAATTACTTTACTTGAATTTTCTGAAAACAATTTCAAATAATTTTTATTCAACAAATTCTTTAGTTTAAAGAGTAACGAAGTTGCTTTACTTAATTGAAAGAGACGCCAGAGTTTTCCACACACAAGTCTCAGACTAAAATCAAACATCTTGTTCTGATTTTAAACTTAAAATATTTTAAAAATTACAAAATAATTAAATTAAAGGATGCCTTACTCAATACAAGTCTAAAATAAGATTGTCCTCGTTCGAGGCTACGACTGAAAGAAAATTTTTCAGCAAACTTCGTACTTAAGACTAAATAAAACTGAATACCTAAATATAGCAATTTTCACTTACCTTTCGTTTCTTGAAGTCAAACATCTTCTTTTCGACGAATTCATTCCAAGACAGGAATTTGGAAAACAGCTGGACCTTCAGCCGTCGACGAGGTCTGCTATTGCCGTCCAGCTCCATCGGAGTTTTCCATTTGTACGCCTCTTCTTTTACCTTTGGAAACTTTTTCCGGCGTTGACCAAAGTCTTAGGCTGCTGGTCGCTTGCGGAATCTGGCCGTCGACGTTCCTTGCTTTACCCGAGAAATGCTGGCCTGGTCAATCAGAGGAGTCAGCTGGTTCCTAAGGAATTTCTTACGCTGCTGAAGTTGTTCTTCGAACCCAAGTTTCCAGCGTGGAATTTGACTCACGTGCGGTTACTGACCTTCGTCCTTCGCAATTGAAATCCGGATCGCTGATTCCTTAGCTGGAATTGTTTGCCCGTCAGCCGTTCGCTGGATCTCGTAGGTTTCCATGTGCCCTTCTTTCTCGGCGACTTGCTACCTTGTAAGGTTTATCCTAATTTTATTAACAGTTATTTTAATTTTATGCGTCTTTCCTGTTATTTCTAGTTCCAGCTTACAATTTCCTACCAGAATGTAATTTCAAAAACGCAGTTAATGCAAATGTGTAAAGAGTAGTATTTAAATTAATGTTTCACCTACTTCGAGACAGATCCTGAGTTTCTGACTAACGCGCGTTTGCCTTTTGGCTACGTCTCTCTAAGCTATTGCTACGCTCGGCCATACTTTAGGCCCTTATTTGGCTTCGCCTACTTAATTAAGATTTAGGGTCCAACTACTTAGAATCTTGATAGCTTCGACTATATCTTTCAAATAGATTTAGTTAAGCTTAGTTAAGCTTAATTTTATATTCATTTAAGTTCAAGCCCAAGTGGAGGCTCTGCTGTACACTCCGAGTTAGGAGTTGAATGTATTATATTTATTCTGAGAAATAAAGGGTAGTTAACCCTTTGTAAGTCGTACGTCTCTATTCACACACTTAAGCTATTATTCACTTATTAGATTTGTGGGGTTCAAGGCTTGAACACTAAATTAAATAAGTAAAACCCCACAACCGTTTTGGGCTGGCCGAAGTTTTTCCGTGATGTTTCCTTTTGGTTTGTCTACTCATACCTGCTTCTTTTAACCTTTGTTCTCACTCTGGTTTCCTTTCATTTCTTTTCTGGAATAATTTTTCTGGAAATTGCAGGCTCATCTCTTTATCTTAGCGCTGGTCCTTCCCTTCTACCAGAATGTGATTTCTGCAAAATATCTTGGAAGACTGGCATAGGTTCGCAGCAGCCTGGTTGTGATATCTTTTATCTTGAATCACTCTAGGCAGTAATATTCAACCCCTTATCTCCTATTAAGTAACAAAAAACAGTTCTGAAAATCTTTTGTATAAAGAATGGCTTTTCAAATTTTGCATTATTATCTTGACGGTCGAAAGACTACAAATGTTTAATCTTTAACACTTTATGCCCGACTTTAAAGTCGAAATATGTCCTTTTTTGGCCCTTGCCATGTCTGAGTCTGCCACAGCTCGTTGATTAATTAATGGATATCTGTTAGTTTAAATTCTGTCTCCCGTTTTTATGCGAAGAACAATTTATCCAAGGGGACAGTTATCCTCCTTCTCATAAATAATTCTGTTGGCGTTTTTCAGGTAGTGTCATGTTTGGCTATTCTTAGGGCGAAAGCCAGTTCGTCGAAGCAGCCATCCTAGCAGCGATGGTAACTTTTAACACAGCTACGAATAATTTTAACTGTATCCTTAACTGTATCCTAATAATTTTAACTTGTTTACGCTCTCTGCAATATTTGATTGTGACAATAAGGAATCATCTTTAAATGGTACATGCCAAGCCCTGTTCATAAATCTTCGAATATTTGGCTGATAAACTGGTGCCGTTGCCTGATATAATCCGAAGAGGTGCACCATATTTTAATATATATCTACTTAGAAAAGAGTCAGATTCGATTTTAGCTGAGGCTCTTTTAAAGGGAACTTCTTCTACCCAGTTAAAAAAATGATATACAATAACGAGCAAGTACCTGTTTTTATTAATCTCACTACGTGGGATGCCTAACAAATCTATTAGCATTAATTTATTTGGGAAACTAGCTTTTATACTATTTAAGTACTCGGCCGGGTTATAATTTAACTAATTGTCAAGCATGGCAGGGCTTGAGGTATTATGTAACAGATTTTTGAAGTTGCGGACAATAATTTGCCTTGATCATTCTTCGCACCGTTTTTCTGATACCAAGATGGCCTGCAGTAGGTGCGTCATACACTTCATGCAAATTACTGAGCCTTACATTGGCTGGGATGACCTGCTTTAATTCGTTATTCGCATTTGTTGTTTTAGAATAAAACAAGATATTGTCAAGTATCTCATAATTTGCCGCTCTGTTTCGAATGATCAATGCAGTCGGATATTCAAAATTCCCCGGCTCTCATATTCTTATGGGAATAATTACTCTATTTTTTAACATTTTTTCAATATGTTGCTCAAACATATCTTCTTTTACTTTATCATCCCAGTAAGTCTTTGCTTTACAGGGGCCGTTATTTTTTAACTCATTTTACGCTCTTTGCGTTACGCCTAGTTTATCAGAAAATAAATCAGTAAAACGTTTTTACACGATCTTCTAATTTCTTCTTGTCTTCGGCCTGCATATGTCCCAGCTACAAGGCGGGTGGTTGCCCTACTTTCTCATGCTCGGCTTTCATCTGTAATTGGACCGTCGCTTCATGAAAGTTAATTTGTGCCTCTGCCGCCTTTAGAAATTGCATTTCTAAAATAACTGGAGCCGGTAAATTTTTAATAACGAAAAAAATTTTTTTTGTGTGTCTCATTTTTAACATTAACATTTAAGGTAGTCTTTCCTATACAGGTGCAATGTTTGCCTTGGGCGGCAATAAGTTTCGTATTTTCTTCAATGAACCGTCTATATGCTTTAAAATTTTTAGGAATAAAATTTCTCAGAATGGAAATTTGCTTGCGCCCTATATCTGACAGGGCCTCCGCTGGCACTTAATTAAACAAAAACTGACTGACCGGCAAGGCCAAATTTTCTGTGACCATTGGATTTAATCGTACTTTAGAGGGATTTCAATTCGAGAGGGATAACTGCACCCTGATTCCCTTCAGTACCCTCATTTAGCTTAACGTCTTCTTCTACGCCCCTTGTTTTTGTATCTTTCGGCTTACCTTGGCGATCGCCAAAACGTTTTCTTTTATTTCGAGAGTCCTTCCCGCCGTTGAATCTTTATGTGTTTTCCCCTATCGACCTACGAAAACTGCCCGTTCGAACTCTGGCCGTAATTTACAGTACGCGTAATTTAGCCTACCCTTCTGTTTTAGATTTGACTGCCAGCGCAAACAACTGTTCCAAATACAGTGGTTTCTAAATTGAATAAAATTTTGGATTTGCGGCAATAATCGGGGCAAAATAATCTGAATAACGTCATTATCGAGCCTTTTCCATATAATAAATTAACAACTTGGATTTGTCTCAAGAGAAACTCGGTCAACTCCTCGACCTGACTTTGATACTTGCTGAATAATTAAGCTTCGAACTTCGCTCTGTCTTTAACCACGGTGAATGCATTTACAAGGGCGGTTTCATGTTTCAAATGTGCACGTCTCACCGTCTATTTCTCCCATTAAAAATTTACCGATCTCTTGTACCAGCTTAAAGCCTGTCCTCGCAACGTGGTGCTCGCTATCGTTCCTTTTTGATATTCCGGGACCGGGTACAGTAAAAAGTGTCTGTAGAGCTTTCCCAAAAACCTGGTGACAGATGTTCTACCATCGAATGTCACTGCGGGTTTCATGGAGGAACGCATTTTATCCACTGGGAAACCAAACTCTTCCATATAGTTTACTAGAGCAGGTAGGGTCTGCGGGGTTGGTGGGGCCAGAGAGAAGGTGAGGTGATGGCCCAAGGGTGCGTGCACCTCTGCGGTACAAGAGAGCATTTCCAGAGGTGCGAGAGTAATTTCTAAAATTTAAAAAATATGAATGATGCGACCATGCATGTTACAAACGGTACCTATTATAATGTAAACAAAAGTATCCTGTGGCAGCGGCGATAATTAGTCTTTTCGTCACATCGTGACTTTTCATGGCTTCATTTTCATTTCACGGGACACACGGGAAGGCTTACTGCATTTACTCTGACCTCCTTGCTCAGCACATCGCGCTTGTCATCAGTCGTTAGTACATGCAGTTAATGTAGCCACATTATCACGTGCAGTGCAGAAACTAGTTGAGACATGTTTTCATACCTTGAATAAGAACGTAAACGAGGTTTGTAAAAATATTTACTTTAATTAATTAATGTTTTGCAGTATTTATTGAAGTTAAATAAATTTACCCATCGATAAAAATTTATATCAATGAATTAACTTGTTTAAATTATAGTAACCCTCGTTATGCCGAAAAAGCGTCATAGGAAAGACGATTATGTCGCCTATGGATTCACTTGTACAGCAGAAAAAAGATGGTATGCAACGTCCACAGTGTATTTTATGTTGCAAAATATTTTCCAACTCCAATCTGAAACTCTCAAAATTGTTAGAACATTTCAGTAATCAGCATTATAATGAATCTGCAGGATATAAGCTTAACATCTTGAACTTGAGAAAGCGCGGTTTGATGCCAGCGGTACAAGTTGTGTGAATCGGGGGTTCAGCGCCAGGAGGCGGAGCGTGGAGCAAGTTCGCAGGTGGAGGTGCAGGCGGATTACGGATGAGCCAGCACGCGGAGGCACAGTTAACAGATAAGAAGGAGTGTTTATTCATTCTTCATTTAATTCATAAGAAGACGTCACAACTTGATAAGCGAATATCTTTTATTGATTTTCCGGAGGTTCTTTGGTAACCAGTTTTTAGCCTTTGTATTTTTCTTCCTGTTCCAGCTATTTTACTACATACATGAAGGCTATTTCCTAGGTACCCTTAACGACGCTTATTTTTGAATTTAATGATTAATTCAGGAAGCCTTGATTTCAGGTGTAAATTTTTAATTTTTCCGTATATTTTAAGCCTTATAATTTCCTATATGCTCAGAATTTTACATTATTTCTTAAATCTTCTGTTCATAATACCAGATTTACTTTCCGTAATCTTAACTACATTACTCATTTTTATTACTGAATTCATTTTACCCAGAATTATGTTCACACATATTAATCAATACTTTAAATGTTAACGCACTTGTCATATTTTACGAGTGTAATTACTAAAATACGCTTTTCTATTCATTACATGATTAAATTTTAGATGTAATTTGTAACTTTTTTCGTACTTTTAACGTGTGTGATCATCACACATGTTCTGTATTTTAACATATTTCTTATGTTTTCTGATCATATAGATGACCTTTACTTAATTTTAGATGTAAAGTTCTTAGCTTGTTTTACGCACTTTAACATTCGTAACATTTAATCTACTCTAAGTTTTAATTAATTTATTATATTATCACATTATATACATGACTTTATTTGATTTCTTTCATGCATTTTAACCATTCACAATTTCCAGTATAGTCTTAATTTTAACATAATTCCTACATTTTCAGATCACAGACCTGACTTTTATTTAATTTTAAATGTAAATTTTAACTTATCTTCCACTTTTAACGTTTTTAGTTTCCAACATACTTTGAATTTTAACTATAATTTGCAATATTTTCACACGATGTATATGACTTTCATTTAATTTGTAACTACTTTCATACGTTTAACCTTCGTAATTTCAAACATGCTCTTAATTTTAGCTTAATTCCTACATTTTCTGACCACATATATAAGCTTTATTTAGTTTTAATGTTATTTTTAACTTATTTCGTACATTTTGAACCTTCATAATTTTTAAAGTACTATAATGTTGAACTTGTTTATTACATTTTCCCACCACACACATCAATTTTATTTAATTTTTATACGTTTTTGACAATTTTTTTCTTTCTAGTTTCCAAAATACTCTAAATTTTAACTCTTTTTTATAATTTTTGATTGTAATAATTGTAATAATACTATTTAAGTTAAATTTACATGTTTAAATTTCTTAAACATAAAGATAGTTTTCAATTAAACATTTCATTTTACAACCGTTAACTACTATTCATATCTAATTCGTTGAATAATCGTTACTTAATCTATATTTTATAGTAGTATTTTAATTTGCCAATTCTACAATTTATCGTTCTGTAGTAGTCTTTCCATGACTGATTCTACTATTTTAATTCATGATTCATTCGAATTTTCAAAATTTAACATTTCTTACATATTCTGGTATTCCATTATATTTTTTACATCATTTATATCTGAATGCATGATTTTAAGCACTTTAGTGTAACCAATGTTCAGTTTTGAACCTCGATTCTCATTAAGCTAGCTTGATAGATTCCGAATTTTTAGAATGAACTCTCAGTTTTATCAATAACATTAGAACCGTACTAACTGTTTCATATACAAAATTTTTTCTTAGTACATATAACATTTAACTCAACAATATTCATTAATTTCTTAATATTCATTAATTTATTTCTTGATTTATGCCATTATTTTTACATTTTAAGCGAACTGAATATACTATTTTTATCTTACTATCCTATCCTACTGCACTAATTATGGATATTTCTGCCTTCGCTTTTTGTATTACATATCTAATGAAATAACTAAACACTAATGGTTTCAGAATTAGCCTTTTACTATGGAAAACCTACTAAATACTATTACATTCGTAAATATATCAGGTAAAATTAATTTAAAAGTTTTATGAATGATATTTTCAGTAATGCTTAAGACTGCATAAATGTCAGCATTCACTATGTTAATACATGTAGCATCAGTTACTTACATTAATCAATGTTATATCATCATTTGATACCTGTATATATTTTATTTTAGATTTTTCTTTTATTAATTTTTAGTTAATATTTTTACTTTTGACCATACATGACATAACAATTAACTGTTATAAGAAAAGGCTTTGTATTTGACCATATTTATTTCACATTTAATAACTTTTTCCACTTAATCCACCCTGAGCCATTTTCAATAAATTCATCATAGCTCTTTTTTATTTTTTCGAAAGCTTCGGTAATTTCTCTTTTTATATCATACGCTTTAAGTAATTGCAGACACTTGCTGCAGAAATGTGGATAAATATATTCGGTTTCCCCATTTTTACACTCACGACTCATTTCAACAGTAATAACTGCATACCATTTCAAACAACGATATGTTGCTACATTATCACTCAATGTTTCTACAAGTTGAGATTTTATGCTCTCAAGAAACGCATCTAGGTCTTGATCCCTCTCTGTATTAGAGAAAATTGACTCAGTAGCGAACATATCCTTGAAACTTGTGATTTTAGTACTCCTAGATGAATTCACAGGGTCAGCATTTCTTCGTTTTTCTCAGGACGAATATGATGTAAGAGATCCCTTTTTCTTTTAAACACTCGTGAACATTGGGTGCAACTTCTAACATGAGAAACTTCATGCTATTCGAAAGCCTCTTCGTTATTGAAACCCAGTGAGCAGCTACTGCCTTTAAAAACAACTTCGTGTGTTTCCATATGTCTTCTTAAATCCCTTTGGTTTGTAAAAAACTTCCGAACATTCAGTGCAACTTTTAAGATGAGAAGCTTCATTTTTTTTAAATTATTAAGTTCATCAAATACCCTTGAGCAGGATCTACACTTAAAAGTAACTTTATGAATTTTGCATGTCTCCTTAAATCCCTCTTATTTGTAAAAACTTCCGAACATTCAAAACATTTTTTAAGATGAGAAGCTTCATGACGCTCCAAATGATAAGGATCACTAAATTTCTTAGGACATACGCTAGATCTGTATGACCTTTCATGAGATTTCAGGTGCCTATTCAAATAACTTGTTTTCTAGAAAACATATTGCACAAGTAAAATTTCGAAGAGGAATCGCTTCATGAAATCAATGCGAGTGAATAGCATGGAACGCATCCTGCACTGGGAAGGCGTTTTTTCATCATGGATTTTCATATGCCTGTTTAAATCACTATGTCGAACGAATGACATTTCACATTCTACACAATGAAAGGATTTCTCTCCCGAGTGGATCTTTAGTCGACGAGTCAAATTATGCTTTAAACTAAACGTTTTGCCACAAGTAGGACACACCTAAGAGAAAACGGCAGAGATTCATAATAGAATAACTTAACACGTAAAAGGTTTACATAAACCTATCTTATACACAAACACTCGTATACCAAAATTGGAATTTACTAGAATATTGATAATATGTACGCACTTCTTAGACTGTAATGGCTGAATTCATCATAAATCTGAAACGTTACCACCTTAAGATTTTCATGTTAAGCCATTTTTCACAAATTTAGTTTCACATTCAATTTAGTACATCATGTCCCAATATCATAAACATTATACGTGTAATAAACCTTAAACATTATACGTGTAATAAAAATTAAACATATTAAAAATGTATTTCACAAAACACAGTAAAACCTGCCTTTTTAGATATAAATACATCAGCAATCGTATCATTGGAGCTTGAAGAAACTGAATTATTATCCATTTTAAACATAAAAATGGAAACAAGGAAACAACGCAGAATCGTAAAACTACACTCACGTTTGTGAAAATTGCAACACCATGAAGGACTTACGCGAGTGAGCTGAAATTTTCAGGAAATGCAAAGTAGCGCATGATATGCAAATGATTAGAATTGTAAATCCGTAGCGCATGCGTATGCTGAGCAGCGCCCTCTGAACGGCTGATGGATCCGAATAAATAGACGGCTGTAGCGAGGCGTGTATGGTTATCGGTGGTTATCTGCTAGTGGTAAACGTTAACTCAATCTGTACTTATGCCTCGTCGACGAAAGAGAGCGAGATTTGAACAACTTACAGAGTTTGAACGAGGGAGAATCATCGGCCTTCGTGAAGCTGGATTGTCGTATCGTGCAGTAGCCTCTCGTGTGCAGCGTAACAGCAGCACAGTGATGCGCGTTTGGAAGCAGTGGACGGACGAGTGTCGGACAACTCGGAAATCCGGGAGTGGACCCCGAAATGTGACGTCAGCTCGCGATGATAGACACCTGGTCCGCATGGCGCGGACGGACCGTACAGCTTCCTCTAGACAATTGGCAGCACTGTGGTCAATAGCTACAGGTGTTTCATTGTGTGCTTCATCAATTCGTAGACGTCTGCTGCAGTGTGGACTGCGCGCACGGACTCCTTTATACAGGATCCCCCTAACGCACGACCATCGCCGCCTGCGGCTACAATGGGCCAATCAGCATAGAGACTGGCGTGCTGATTGGCAGCATGTCGTGTTTTCTGACGAATCCCGCTTTAATTTGTGGTACCATGATGGCCGCATTCGTGTCAGACGCTATGCCGGTGAACGCCACCTTCCGGAGTGCATTATCGAACGCCACAGTGGACGAACACCCGGAGTTATGGTCTGGGGCGCCATAGCATATCATAGACGATCTCAATTGCTACGAATTGTGGGCAATCTGAACAGCAACCGGTATATCCGTGAAGTTCTACAGCCCGAAGCTGTTCCCTTCCTTCAAAGCTTGCCAGGCGCTGTATTTCAACAGGACAATGCCCGCCCTCATACTGCTCGGATTGTTAAATCCTTCTTTGCAGCGCAGCAGGTACAGCTTCTTCCTTGGCCTGCGTGTTCCCCGGATATGTCGCCAATTGAACATGTGTGGGATGTCATTGGTCGGCGTCTTGCTCGTGATCCTCGTCCTGTTGCGTCTGCAGACGAACTTTGGGTACGCGTACAAACGATATGGAATGCTCTTCCTCAGTCAGACATTCAAACTTTGTTTGACTCCATGCCATGTCGTGTAGCAGCACTTATTGCGGCGCGTGGTGGCCACACAAAATACTGATTCTGATCTCTTGTTCTTGTTTGTTTGCTTTGAACATTTAATCATTTATTTGTACCACTACCACTCAACTGTGTATTAAATTGCATTCAATTATGACGATTCCTTCTTGGTGTTGCAATTTTCACAAACGTGAGTGTAGTTTACAAGGCACTGTAATAATGATTTTTAAAGATACGAATTTATGTATGCTATATTACGGATAAAGAAATCACTTAAATCACCAATCACATAATATAGATCAAAAATCATTATTCTTTAACCAATCAAATGTTTTCCATTTACTAATACATATGGAACATTCTAGAAAATTCATTATCATGTGATTTCATCCTTCTGTAATTATCTTACCAGATTTATTTCGATAACATCCTGTTTTCTGGATGACTTCAATCACCTTAGCAAAAGTACTCAATTAAGGTTAAACAAGCGGACCACTTACTAAGATAATAAACACATAATTAGGCAAGGAATGGTTTATCATTTAGAACTAAGCATATGCATGTTATTAATCGCTAAGAATTCAAATGAACGTTTGCCAAGTTTAACGCGTTTTATAACTTTAAATACTGTTTCAAAACAGAAAAGAACTCCAAAATGTTTATACAAAATCATATTACCCTATATAGTTTTTAAAACTTTAACACAATTTGTGTTAGTTGGTTTATCAACAACAGATTGTTTTAACCAATAAGGAAAAGTATTTTAACATTTTCTTAAATTTAGCACATTTTTTTCAGTTCCCTAATTTATAAAATAAGAAACATTGAACATAATAAGAGTAGAAACATCATTATTTCAGAATTTAGAAAGAGTTATTTGATAATGAGAGTGAAAATATACTCATCTTCATGAAGATTTTTATCGTTTCATACCAAACAATTCACTATTTAGTAGATTCTTAGAACATATCCCAATCTTTTTCAAAGAATGTATATCATTTCACATTAATTAGCGAGTGCCATGCGAGTTTAATTGCAGGTGTTTACTGAATGATACTAAAACGTTCAAGAAAAAAATCAAATATTTTTTCATCTTTCATGAAAGTTTATGAATATTAACGACATGTCATAAAAGTCTGAAGAGCTTCACGTGCTATGAAACAGCTTCAAAAGTAGAAAAATATTTTCAAAATCTCAATTTCCATAGATAATTTTAGATATTATCCTATAAAGTTACATTCGAAATTATATTAGCTCAGTCGAACTTGAAAACATGTTAACCAATCAGATTTATTACATGATTTGATACATTTCCACTATTTTTCCGAAAACAGAAGTTTATACGCAAACTATTATATTGATTCAATGTATTATACCTACATTACTTAACATTTTCTACTGTGTAAAACTATTTTAAGTGTCGAAGCTCATATATGCTCACATATATACGATATATATTCATATATATGATGTCGAAGCTCATATATACTCTATTCGAAGCTCATATATACTTTCAATATGCATAAATTTCACAAAATAGTAGAGTTATACAATGCGAACTAGAAGAAAATCTGGATAATCTATATTATATGCAGGACATAGACTAGAATGCTTAAGAGCTACTTAAAGAAATATATTCAACAGTTCAAAAATTAATCACGCTGTATATAATTGTATGTCTATTTCCTATATTCAACACACTTCACGTTTTTAGAAATCTAACATCAGGTTTTCCAGGACGATGCCAATATATCCAACCTTATCAAAATGAATCATCTAAGGTATGAAGGGGTTAGTTGTATTATATTAAGTTGGTAAACAAGCGATCAAGGAAATAAAGTCATGTTTACTATGATTACTAGGATATGCACATATTCTAGTAATAGTAGTTAAACATGACTTCATTTCCTTAATCGCTTGAATCAATATAATAGTTTGCATATAAACTTCTGTTTTCGGAAAAACAGTAGAAATGTATGAAATCATATGATGTATCAAGTCAATACCCTCGCAGGGACTCGAACCACGGACCTCTCGAATACACGCCAAACATGCTGACCACTACACCGCGACGGCATGCTAAGAAGGCGGAAGAAATACCTTATATACTCCCCTTTTAAAGGGCGACGGGGTATTAGGGGACCCAGTCGCCAAATCCTGGTGGTGGAGAATCACCATCCACCACCTTTTGGGTTCGGGCGCCACTGTAGAGACATTAGGTATTTTTTGAAAGCAGAAGATGTGAAAAATTCGCAATGCCCTCACCGGGACTCGAACCACGGATCTCTCGAACACGCGCCGAGCATGCTGACCATTACACCACGAAATTATGCTAAGAAGGCTGGAGACATAACTTATAATATGTCTTAGAACCTTAGATCATTGCCATTCCATGCAATCCTTACACCATAACTGACAATGTTTATTGATACTAGACCATATGAATCTTTTCGTGATTAATTTTCTTGTGCTTCTAATCCTTGTATGAGATAGGGTTGAACAGAAGAAAATATCTGTTGGCGAAAGTTTAAGGGAATGTATGGGCAGTTACTGTTATTGGAGACACATAATAAATCGATTTGTCCGTGCTCGAATGGCAATCTGATACATTCTCAGCCTTGGGTTGTTTTTTAAAATTGTTAACTCTTCATCATCTTGAAATTCTGCAACAATTGCGTAATCGATTAGAGATGGCGTGGAGATGGTATTAATTCTGTAAGGAGTATCTGCAACAATGTTTTCTTTCTCTTGACGAAGCAAATATTCGTTGAAAATTGAGCAACATAACTCAGTTGTCTTGCTCGTCTAGGAGAGGCTCTGTCTAAATTTTTTTAAAAGCGAAGGTCAGAGGTCTGTGGTCCGTATAAATGTTGAAAGACCTTCTCTCTAATATGTACCCCAAATGCTTTATTGCAGCGTAGATTGACAATAGCTCTTGATCATATGCTCTGTACTTTTTCTCTTATGTCAGTTAAGGAGGGTGAGATGAAACTTAATGGACGCATCTTTCCCTGGCAAATTTGATGAATGACCGTCCCGATAGCTGTATCTGAAGCATCGCATGTAAGAGATATAGAGGCGTCAGTTGAGAAATGATCCAGCATAGTAGCGTGATAAAAGCGCATTTTTGAGGTTTTTGCATGCATTGCGAGAATCTTCGGTCCCCGTTAGCGGTGTATTGTTATTTTTACATATTCCACTGAGTAGTAAAGTTAGAGGTTGTTGCAGCTTGGCACACTTTGGGATGAAGCGGTGATAAAAATTAATCATCCCTAAGAGCCTGGGTAAGCTGGTGGATGTTGGGGGTTCGGGTTGTTTTGCATGGCATCAACTTTCGTCGGAAAAGGTCTTATTCCTTCAGTTACGATTTCATACCCCAAATAATTAAATTTAAATTGCCAAAAATAAATTTTGCAACACTGATGTATAAACCATAGTCGTTTAACCTTTGAAAAACTGTGCGTAAGTTACGGTGTGAGTCCTGGTTTGGAGAAGCGATTAGTATGTCGTCTAAATAGCAGAATGTAAAGTCTAATCCTGATAGTACCATATTCATGAATCGCTTAAATGTCTGTGCCGCGTTGCGTAAACCAAATGTCATGAATGGGAATTCAAATAGCACTAAAGGAGTTATAACAGCCGTTTTTGAAATGTCGCTTTCGTGCACTGGAATTTGGTAATAAGCTCTAATTAAGTAAATGGATAAAAAATCTTCTTTTCGTGTGAGTGCACCGCTATGATGGTTTCCGACTAAGGATATGAAACAAACGGAATAATATACAATCACAGCGGGGAAACCTCCAAAGGAACAAAGTTGAATATCACGTACTAATAACAGTTTCTATAGCTTGATAATGGACGGCACCAAGCATTATTCTGATTATCAGCTTTAAATTCTGAACATTTCAAACGTAATACTTTTCACGGCTGTTTCTACTTACGCAGTGTCTTGAGATTTTCTCTATTTCACCTGGGGCTACTCTGTTTTTGAGTCTGTTAGTCGTTCACATCGCCCAGGCACAGTCCGCTGTTTTCTTTAACTGCCAGGTTTTTGTATGTGCACAATGAAAGTAATAACGGTCCGCGTCGCCTTTCTCTCCGCATTTGCAGAAAGAAGTTTCCCTAAGTCTGAATCTGTTGAGGTATACCGGGAATGGTCCGTGACCTGTCAAGGATTGTGTTAGGCTAGCACGGCGGGTCTTTATTTCCATGTAAACTTTTGGCAGTAAGCGATATGTCCTTTGTCCTACCTCTGCCTCTGTCCATATATTTTGCCAATTTTATAACAAACTTGTCGAAGTTGTTCGCTTAATGTGAGACCAGGGAAGTTTTGTTGGTCGCTGTAATAATTCCGTGCAATTGCCTGCCTGCTTGACCAGTAGGTCAGCGGCTTTATTGCCTTGAATCCCTGTATGAGCGGGAACCCATTTTAAATTGGGTCTTTGTGTGGTAGGCATTGCCAGAAGCTGTTTTTGAATTCGGTATACCAAGGGACTTCGGCTGTTATGACCTACTATAGCTGCCAAACTTGATGCCGAATCTCTGAGAACGGAGAATTTCTGCTGTTGACATGTGTTCGCATAATTTATTGCAGCACTGATAGCTAGAAGCTCTGCTTGGTATACCGAGTTGTTCAAGCCTAGTTCCCTCTTCCACTCAAATGTTACAATACAATTTTCGAGTTTACAGAAGGCGCTGCCTGTGCCGTTCTCCATTTTGGAGCCATCTGTAAAAAGGTTATTATTGTCACTTTGTATTGGTTGGTCATTTATGCTGATACCGTCGGAGGAATTAAAAGCAGCTGGATGAAAGTTATTGCAGATGTTTTTCTCCTCATAATCCAAGTGGTGATAACTATGACCCCAGAGTGTTGAAGTTTGACCCAGCCTGGTAACCCTTACGACAGCTGCCTCCCTTTCAATTATGAAATCTAGGGAAGGAATTTCTGCTAGTTGTTGTAGGGCTAGTGTTGACGTGGTATTTGCAGTATTTGAAGTACCCTGCGTATTTGAAGTAGCTACTGTCTCTGAATAGAGAGCAGAGATCTTCTCATAGAGGTAATAA
>KK119546.1:13221-87208 GCA_000611955.2 Stegodyphus mimosarum | reverse complement strand
ACTCTTTCTGTAATGGTTCTATACCAAATCTTTAGTAACTTAGATGAGATAGCCCACTTATGTCAAGTCATGCGTCTCATGTTGTTGCTTAGGATGCTAATTCGAGTCTTAAGATTCCTGAGATGTGGCATCCATGAAAGTTTGTTGTCTAGTATTAGCTCAAGATATCATAATTTAGGGACATATTTTACCGGTTCCCATGGATTTAACCCTTGGGTTGCGTCTAAGCTGCCTACTGCGTCCTATGAGTAAAGCTTAGTTTTCTGTGCTGAAAACTGAAGCTCATGTGCTCGAGGTTGCTCCTTCTTTCCACAACAAGCATAAAAGCGTCCGCATATGCTATAAATTCGAGCATATTCAAAGCTCTCGAACTGTTGAAATGATGAGTTTGCCACTATATTCCACAGGGTTGGTCCTAGGCATGACCCCTGTGGGCACCCTCTAAAGATATTTTAGGCCTAAATGCAACTATCTGATGAATTACTCTGAAAGAATTACTCTTTCCAGTACCTTACCGAGCGCTGGCAGTAGACAGACTGGCCTGTAAGATGAAGGAACTGCCGGAGTTTTACGAGATTTTAGAAATAACGCCACTTCTACCAATTTCATATTTTTAGGAAAGTGCTGATGTTTCCGGCAGGCGGAAATAACAGCTAAGAATAATGTTGAGGATTCCCGGGGTATCTCTCTAATGATGATATTATCAATACCATTCGGGCCTGGTGCTTTTTTGTGTGCCAGAGTAAGTATGATGTCATCCACTTCCGTTTGCGTAGGAGAGGCCTCGTCTCTTCTGGTAACTTGGCGAAATTTTACACTGTAGGTTTTTCTCGCTTCCTCTTGCTCCTCTAAGTCATCCTCTTCATCATTATCAGGAAAAACTGCATTTATGATCTCACTGATCACTTCGATGTTGGATGAGGCAGTGCTATTCACCACAGACGTAAGGGTGGTAGGACGAAAAACCTTGTTACATGTTATCTTTTGGGCAGGTCCAAAGGCTTCTATGAAATTACTACAGTAGGTTCTCTATAATATTAACTTGGTATCTTTAATTCTTTTTTATATAAAGCTCTGGCCTTTGTTGTATGTTATCATTTTAAGTTGCCGTAAGTTTGCATCTACCGTGGATTGTGCTCTTCTGCGAAGCGCCCGCACTCTGCTTCTCTCTGTGTTAAGCTCTAGTGACCACCAGGATATGGAATGTCTTGCCTTTAGAGATTTCAAACGATATGCTTTGTGAGCGGCCTGCACTATTATTGTAACATGTGAGTCGTAGAGACTGTCTAAGGAGTTTCTGTCCTGGAAGTTGTTGAAACCTCTGATAAATTTCTCTACGTGAGTTCGAATATGTTTCCATAAAACGGAATGACCTACAAATGCCGTCTTGAATCATTTCTTTATTATATAGTCTATAGGAGTATCCAGCCTGTCAATAATAATTTTGTGATCACTGAGTGACGGCAGGTTCACTCACTGTCCAATCTTGTATGTACGAAGTTGTACTGGGCGTTGATATTGTCAGATCTAGCCACGCTCGAGATCTAGATGTATCAAAAGTAGGCGGTGAGTCCTGAGCCTTGATGACAGTGTAATTCTTACTATCCAAGAATTCTAGTACCGCAACTTCCTTTCGGCTCTCCGAGTCAGCACCCCATAGCACC
The DNA here is from genome assembly GCA_000611955.2 of Stegodyphus mimosarum. Taxonomy (NCBI): domain Eukaryota; kingdom Metazoa; phylum Arthropoda; class Arachnida; order Araneae; family Eresidae; genus Stegodyphus; species Stegodyphus mimosarum. The sequence continues at coordinate 85,544 of KK119546.1, read as the reverse complement.
CCAGTGTGATCCCCCAATTAGAAGGTTAGAATTAAGTTCTTATTATAGGGAGTTAATATCTTCGCTGGGGGGTACATACATAGCAATAGTATCGATGCAATTGCTATTGTCTAGTCTGATGGAGACTGTATGTTCTGTGACTTTCATTAGGAGAGGACAGAGATGGCCACTATAAATAATCGCAGCTAGCTGATTCTTTGAGAGAAACGTTCTAGTGTGTTTTGGAGCTTTGTGAATCGCTCCGTTGTAAACACAGGGCTCTTGAAAGATTCCGACATTGGCAGCAGTATGTGTCATTAATTGCAGCGTGTTTATGTTTGCTGCATAGCACTTCTACAAATTACACTGTAAAAATCGAAGGCTCACTGTATGTTTATTTAGTTCCATCTTGGCTTAGTTCTGAGCAGCGGCCTTTCTCAGGCTCTCGAAATGGGCTCCATACACTGGGCAGGAACTTGAAGTAGCTGGATGATCTGTGTTGAAAGAGGTCCCCTTTTCAGAATTACTAGTGCAGCAATTAGTGCAACTCACTTTTTTTGAGCTACACTCATGCGTCAGGTGGTCGTTACCACACTTCGCGCAGACTGGAGTGTTCTTATAGTTCCTGTTATAGTGAACGAACTCCTGGCAGTTGCATCAGCATATAATACTAATGTACGGACGTAAAATATAGCTACAGTCGGTAAGGAACGGTAGATGATATCGATTAGGCGTGGTTATATTATTAAGAGTCCTGTAATCTCCACGTGGCCTCCAATCACCTGATTTCTTTAGGGTGAGATGTAGAAGATTGGCCCCACAACATTTTGAGGGCCTGCAGAGACCTTGTTGCAACATAAACTCAAATTCGGCTTTTGCAGCTTTTAATTTTTCGGCTAAGAATCTTCTGACCCTAATCGTAACAGGAGCTCCCTTAGTTTTAATGAAATGTTCAATGTTGTGACTTTTGATTTTATTATTGACGAGTGTTGGCGGCAAAAGATTTGGAAATTGATTAAGGATTACTTCTTACCGATTCTGTACTTCACGAACCATTGGGGAAATGACATTATAGGAGGGGCCACCAATAGAAGACAATGAAGTGATGCCGTCAATTAATTTACGATTTTTGCTGTCAACCAAAAGGTGAAAGTGAGATAAAAAGTGAATATCTATTATTGGTTTATTAACATCAGCTATCACAAAAGGCCAATCAAATGCTCTTCTCAGTTCCAAATCCAATTTTAGAACTTTTGTCCGTAAAACTTAATTTCGGTTCCATTTGCAGCGAAGAGTTACAGCTTTGCAACAGGTCTTTTTTGCTTCAATAACAGTGGAATCACCAAATACTTCGGCGCGAGTATCGATTAAAAATTGGGTGGCTCTTTCCTTGTCACGAATAAAAAGACGACATATCTCTACCCCTTGGCCCTCTGTCGTTTGTGGGAGTCGAGGATTTAGTTTTCTTCCGGGTGAAAGTTAGTTTTGTTAAAGCCAATTGCAAGGATCATTGCAATTGAAAGGCCTTATCGCTAAACCTGGAGTGATAATAACACAAAATTTCATTTCCGCTACTGCTCCAATTGATAGAATTACTTTTAGAGGGGGATCTGAACTGTTGACGTCTAGAATAAGGCCTTTTATTCAATTCGCTAGACTAAAACAATGTCATCTCTAGAGCAAGCTACAGCGGCATTCCGATCTGACGTGCATTTTATTTCCCCCATTTTATCCCCCATTATCGCCAATTTGGCTAAATCATCGTCGCTGATGGATAAAATGCTCGAGATTCCCGTGGGTAATCTTTGAAGCCAGAGAGTTTTTAGGAAAGCTTCACCTACCTTATCTGAAACTAAATTCTTCATTTCACATAACAACTGTGAAGGTTTTCTATCACCCAATTCCACCTCAGTTAATAATTTTTGGGTTTTTGCGTTTCGGTTTCGTCGAAGATGGAAATTCTGTTTTTGATAACGACGTACTCGTCGGCCCTTGGGAGATTGATCAGAATGTCCGACACTTTTGATAATACTTCCACGTCAATTGAACCCATGGGATAATCGTATTTCGTTTGACCTGTCGTAATTGCAAACCGAGCTTCCAGTTGGAGAAACTATATCTTTGGGTCCGGTTTCCAAAACGCTGAGAGTTTCATGCGAACTCTAGTGATGAATGTCGAAGTGTCGCTTTTGTTTTCGCCTTGCGCTAGGTAGCTCTTTTGGGTTAATGGTAAAGAATTAGACTCGTAGTAAACTGACCCAGGTTCGGGTCGCGCTCATGCAATGCTGCTCTTCTCACTGGTGTTAATAGATGGCGACACGAGCAAGCAACTACAGAGGCTGCACAAGCCACGTGATGGCTACATTGGTGACCCGGAAAACTGCAGACTTTCCCATCCACTAAGGAAAAATGACGAACTACGTCACATGCTCCACCCCACAACCTAACGGGGTACACATGCCAACAAAACGGGCTTTCTCAATCATCTCCACCAGCCATCAACGAATCCAACTGCGCACGCCCATTCACTGCAATCACCGCCTGTCAAACGCAACAATCAATGGCATCAAAGCACTGGACTTCCGGTCACGCACACAAACTGAACATCTCTTCGTATCGCATCACAGATGCTTGGGTAGGGAGTGTGTAGGGATCTCGCATACAACTCACACAAATTTGAAAGAGTTGGAATTCTTGAATCTAGCGCAACGGAGCTCTTTTGGGCTAATGGTAAAGAATTCGTCTCGTAGTAAACTGACCAAGGTTCGGGTACCGCTCATGCGATGCTACACTTCTCAATAGATAACTTAATAGATGGTGACGCGAGCAAGCAACGGCCGAGGCTTCACAAACCACGTGATCCCTACAGGATTATTATGAATAAACAACAACCTAGCCATTAAAATTTAAATATTGCTTTTTATGTTACATAGCAATATGCATTGTAAATAAACATTGCATTTGTTTATGCAATAAAAGTTTTTTCTTAAATAAAAATATACGGACCTTTTCTAAGGGGGTGCAAGAGCTTATTTTCAAATTCAAGTCGGTGTAGGCCACTAAAAATGCTAAGAACCACTGCACTAAATCACTTTTTAGGTCGTTGTCATCCGCCATTTGCATGGCTTTCTGTACCTCAAGATTCTGAAGGCCATCGACGAAGTACAGTAGGGGCAGGATTTCTCTCATTTCTTAGAAACTCTCTACCCAATTTGTTGTTCAGCAGCAGAAACTCTTACATCAGTTTCCGCACTTTTGCTTTCAACCATTTCTATTCTGTCTTCAATAGCTTTAAGCTTGTTTTCTATTATGGCAGTAATTTCGGTTTTCATTTCTTCTTCACTTGCTTCAATCTTTTCCTTGCCCGCTTTTATCTTTTCATGAACTGATTTGACGGCTCTTTCCATCTTTTCTTTGCCCGCTTTTATCTCTTCTTTAACAGACTTGACGGTCCCTTTCATCACTTCGTGGAATGCAGCAAAGGCTGTCACCCAGCTGTCTTAATTGCTCGCATAGCTTTTGTCACCGGCTTTCAATTCCGCTTCTGACATACGGTTCATGCACGGTTACTGTTACTCTTACACAAAATACTCCTACAGCTCTTCTAAGTATGACAAAACATAGTAGTTACTACTTTGTACTACTAAGAAATTGGAAAGCGTATCTAAAATGCGAAACTTGCTCAGTGATCTGTCAATACTCTGAACTTAAAATTGATGCTGTCTCCGTTATTATATAGTCCCCCCTTTCGCTGAGAAATTTCTAGTATCTTCGATTTCTCAAAATTGCTGGAAGGCATACACAGTTATAATGACATAGGGTAAGATTCAGTTATAGTTACACGGGACCGTGTCATTTAGAGTTACATAGGGATCGGATCAAAACTTCGCCAAATGATCGCCAAGCTAGGTGACTTTTGGAGATTTCTCGTGAAGTTTGGAGAGAAAAATTAACCGCCGAAACCATCGCCAGCTTAACGCTATCTCACCAAATTGTTTACTTCAATGCCAAATGCACTTACCCCTGCAACCCTATTTTTCCGGCGATGATTCGCATTCTGACGCATTTTTTGTTAATTATGCAAGAAATACTATAAGTTACCTATGATTTCACAAAATTTGTTTTCATGTCTACAAAATTCGTATCGATACGTTTTTGGAATTTTAGTAAAACTTTTATATATTCAAAACACTTTATAGAAAGAGATGAAAGGAGATAAGATTATGTTTCATAAAATAATCCAAATTCTTATATATATGCATTTTTTCACATCATTGGCTAAGTGCTACATTGTGAAAAGTATAAAAATAGGTTTTTGTGGCAGTTATTATGCAATATAACATGAGTTAACAATATGATGAATAGATCAATACTCTTTTTTATAACTTAACTGTATTAAAAGCGTAAAACACGATTACATTCATTCTCTCCCTAAAAACTGATAATTTTTGTAGAAACGTGGACGAATATTTTATTTTTACTATCTCAAATTTTAGTCTAGATATTCTGAAGTTTATGGAAATTTTCCGATGTACGAATTACTTCGAAGCAAGAAAAGCAGCGGTATATAGCATTGGTGCAATCTTTGAAAGATGCAGATGAGTTAAAGATTTTCTTGGACACCCCCATCCAAATGGATTTCAGAAAAGACTGAAAACATGGAACTAATGTAACATTTGAACTAAATTATTTACTGCATTATAAACATGTACATGAAACTTGAACACCAAAGCAATCAAAAGCAGTTCAGTTTTAATGAGGTAGCCCTACGGTGACAGCACAACAGCACACCACATGATGAAACTCCATTCACTGGCATTCTAAGAAAAAACGTATGTTCAACCTCTGTTACTGCTTTGGTATGTAATTTATTTCACAAGTGAGTTTTACTATTCCAGCAGCGCTAAAAAATTGAAGTGTTCTCTACGAAACCAAGAAACTCTAACTGAAAATCATTCCGAATTCTAAAGCATATTCTAAGTCAGCGATAATCTACTAAGAGTAATCTATTAATCAAGTAAGTAGGAAAGAAACGTCTTAACTTCGCGAATTTAGCATCCAAAACTGTAGAACGTATTTTTAACGTGTGTTTTACTTTGTCAGCAGAGGCGAAAAAATTGAAGGAGTTTCTTCACAATTGTTACCAGTATATACCCGGATGAATGAAAAAATGTCGTAAAACATTTATCACAAAAAAGAAAAGCTTCATCAAGACCAAGTGATGTCCTAAACTCTGGCTCTTTCTGAAATTTGGTTGATCTAGGAAAAGAGAAAAAAGGGATAAGAATTCATAACTTTGGCAGTAAAATTATGTTATGTGCTTTCCACCTTGCCGTCCTAAGCAAGTGCTTATGTTGTTTAATAATTAATCTAGCCCTTGATCAAAGCCAGCATTATTAGAAAATGTCGGAGCTTGAAACTTTTTATCTCCCTTTTACATTTTTCTAGTATTAAAAATTATAAAGGAAGCATCTAATTTTTTTCATATGGGTCCAAGAGTTTTACTTCCACTTTTCATTACATAATAATAATGATAGCACAAGTTAGATAAATTAATGTCCATAGAGTAGCAAAATAGATTATGATAAATTTTGTATTTTATTCCTTAAAACATGCGTTTCAATTCTCAGCTTACAAATTACAAAATACCTGTCTACCCCCTAAAATTTAGCTCTTCAAATTTTAACTGTTCCGTTCAGTGTCAAACTGCACCTCTTTTAATCGTACTAATGTGACAGATCGATAGATTTTCGTCACCATAGACAAAATTGTTTGCTGTAGACAGGCAAGTTAGTGGGGGCTTAGACTTGGAACGTGAAGGTGCTCTGTCTCCTCAATCATGCTTTCTTTACTCTTTGCCTTGATTTTGCTTTGCATACACAACCTTTTTAGGTTGATAAGCAGAACTTAATTCAGCTAGCCGTAAAACCGCGTGCTGTTGTGACTCCAATGGACCAGTTCTTTGAACGATTTTTCGATGCTTTAGGACAAATAATTTTCGGCCTTGAACGCCAGAGAGACGAAGTTAAAAGCACGCATCAGGTGGACCGCATCATCGAGCTACTACATGCAGTAAAGGCCTCAATAATTGATTGCAAACCAAATATCTTCTCCGACCGAGTTCAGAAGAGTAATGATTTCCCGCCGTTCGTAGATGCTGATGATTCCACTATGGAAGTCGACGACGCAGCGAATTGTCCAATTGGTAAACGCATAAGAAGCGCAACTTCAATCTCAGACGGTATTCCGTTAATTCAGGATTCAGAAGAAGAGGAAATATCATCACAAAATTGTCAAGAGAATTAAACGTAAATAAAAGAAACATACTCATCGTCTTGCCTAGAGGAGGGATCTAGCCTAAAAACAACTCACAAGGCTGCTAGTTCGCCAGCAGCGACCCCAACTATCATGAAGCCAGTTACGGATCAATCGCCTTACAAAAGGTTGGTTTGGGTTGGTTTTATGTGATTATAGCAAAACCTCGAGGGCTATCTGCCTAAGAGGAGGGATACCTTCGTCGAGGACTTGGAAGGGAAACTGGCTTATATACACGTTACACATGGGGAAAAACACGAAAACGTCCATGCAGCCAGCCTGTTTGAGGGGATCGAACCTCGGACTAAACTATCAGTGTTCAGCTATTTTACCTCTCGGTTGCTGGTGGGCCCACCTGCCAAAAGAAGACCGGAGGAAAAATTTCAAAGATGAATAAGAAATCAATCAAACTCCGACTCTTAAGACAGTTGTATATCTAGTATACCCTACAAAAATTTTTTGAGATCGAAGGTGTCTCCAAATACACTGGACAAATGATTAAAGACAGAATCAAGGTTAAAGTCAAGATGCCAACGCCTACCGCAAAATATTTTCGATCATATAAACTAAGGATATGTGGTTCCACTGTTACAGCTGCGAAGGAACAAAAATTTGAAGATAATTATTTATCGTCTGACTGCCTACGCCGAACCTGATAGTATACTTGAAAAATGAATTGAACGTGGCTAAAAGTCGAAACTGTTTGTAAGGTTTATCCTAAGTTTATTAGCAGTTATTTTAAGTTTCGTATCTTGTCTATCTTATTCTAATTTCAGCTTACAATTTCCTGTGAGAATGTAATTTCAGAAACGCAGTAAATGCAAATGAGTAAGAGTACTATTTAAGTCGATGTTTCACCGACTTCGAGAGAGAGAGTCTGATTTCCTAACTAGCCCGTGTTTGCCTTTGGCTACGTTCTCTCTTAGTTACTACGCTCGGCCATACCCTAGGCCCTTGCTTGGCTTCGCCGATTTAATTAACACTTAGGGGCCAACTAATTAAATTTCTGATAGCTTCGGCTATACCCTTCAGATAGCTTAGTTAAGCTAGTTTAGTTAAATTTAAATTCATTATGATTTAAGTTCAAGCCCGAGTGGAGGCTTTGTGTAAAGTTCCAAGTAGGAACTGATTGTAAATATTCTGAAAAATAAAGGGCAGTGAACCCTTCTTAAGTCTTACGTGTTTTGTTCACACACTTAAGCGATTATTCGCTTGTTAGTGTTCGTGGGATTCTAAGACAGAACTTTAGAATTGAATAAGTAAAACCTCACATGTTTACTAATTCACACGTCGAAGAAACGGCGAAATCACCAAACAATTTCGCCTTTCAAACGACTTCTGTCCAAAACTGAGGAATCACAGAGAATTTACAACGAAACAGATATTTTATGAATGAAAATAAAAGCTGAAGCTTATAGAGGACGTTCGGGGTTATCCCTGTCATGGGTTCTATCACACGTAACAAAAGTTCAATCACAAACCGCGCTGTGTCCGTTGTGGTCAAAATCATTAATCTAGACTTCGTAAAAAAGATAAGAAAGACCCACCTACCTGTACCAACTGCAAATTATTTCCAACTTCGAATTAGCGCGCGTGGGAAAAATTCCCAAAAGCTAATGAACCAAATAATCCGAAAACGTTAGCAGACCGATTTACAATTAATTAATCTTACGCACGCGAACTTTCATCTGGACTAATTCCTGAATGCACTCACTGAAGCCAAGCAACAGTTAAACGAAATAAAAACGTTTGCTTGAGTGAATAAGAAGCTTTACCTTTCCCAGTTAATAGACCAGACCAAGCTAAAAAAACTTCAACCCTACAATCTCGAAGCACCTTTTAATGTTCACTTCATTCTCTGCTCCTATCTTAACCACTGTATGGAACATCAATGGCTTCCTCAGCAACTATCGCGACTACAATACTTCTTTCTCACTTACGATATAGGTATTGCTATAATAGCTGAAACACAAGGCTCTGCAGGCCAAAATCTCAATGCAGCCTCTATTTTCTAAAATATAAATAATAAATATATATTGTGAGATTATTTTGTCAGACTATTTGTGTTGCTCTTGTGAGCAAAAATGTAATGCAGTTTACTTGTATATAACTTATTTTTAAAAACAGAAACAAAGAAAGATAAGATATAGAAAGAATACATGTAGGATATACGTACCATATGATAACGTGTAGACCGACGTTAACTGACAGACTGCCACGGTTAACGGCGGAAAGGCTCATCAGAGCCGATTGGCTGATTCATACATTATATAGTGTAAAAATTATTTGGGACGAAGTGATTTTTTCACAGAATTTTAAGTTGTTTTCCAGCTAGTCCCACCAAGTTCCTCAAAGCAGTTTTATCTGTCTTAATGTGCCCTGGATGTCTACTTTCGACTTCTTAGAACTGGATTAAACAAAAAGTTAGGATTTTTCTCCATTTTTAGCTAGGTTCTGCAAGAAGTAAAATTACTATTGTATACTTTTTAAATATGGTTTGCATTCGTTCATCGTACTAAAAATGGATATAACACTTTAGAAGAGGGTAAAGATTACTGCACTTCACAGTCACCTATCCATGACTGTAAGAAATATTGTTTCCGTGGTTTGAGCTGGAAAATCGAGTGTTTTATGAATTCAGAGGAGATATAATGAAACTGTATCATTTTCTCCAGAAAGGAACGCGAAGTGGGGAAGGAAAAGGAAAAGAACTCCAAAATCTGATTCATTCATACACCGAAACAGCATTATGAATCCAACAAAAATTAACAGACTTTAAAAAAGGTCTCTTGTCTGTTGGTATTGGTGTCTCTCTTGTCTGTTGGTACTGGTAACCCTCTTGTCTGTTGGTATCAGTCAAATATGGCTCGTAAACTTCCGACTTCTGTTTGGAAGGCGAGAAAGCTAATTAAAAATTTTTGACAAGTCAAATGAAGGAGAAACGATTATTGTAGTTCAAAAAATACAAATGTTGGACCATAAATGATTGGAAAAATGACATTTTCAGCGATGACACTTATTTATTTTTCATGGTTACACATCTAATGTTAGACGACGAAGCAAGGTGAATCAATAAAACTTAACGTATCCCACAAACTGTAAAATATCCTCAACAGCAAATGTTTTGGATTTTTTTTTCCACTGCAGATGGCACTGGAAGTTTAGTTACTATTGGCGGCATGATGACTTCATCGAAGAATGTAGAAATTTTAAAGGGTAGGATTGCGCCATTCCTGAAAATCTTTGTAGGGACATTTTAACATGATATGGCTCCATGCCACAATTCAAAAACTGTCAAAATTCATGTTGGGAAACATAATTTTGTGATAGATTCACCTGGAAATACACCAGATTTAAATCCGATCAAAAACTTGTGGCATATTCTCAAGGAATATCTTGGTAAAATGCGCTTGATTAAGAACGCTATAACAGCGTGGTTCCATGATAAGGAAGTAAAAAATATATGCACAAGACTAGTAGATTTAATACCTAAATCCATTCTAGAGGTAATTTTTGTTAAAGCAGGACATATGTTCTTTTACCTTGTAATGTCTAGTTACTAAACTTTCAGAATGATGGCTGAAGTAAGTGCAGGAACCAGACAGGAGAAGGGTTAAAAGAACCCTTTATTAAACCCTTTAAAAATTCACAATGCGTGGACTTGATGCAAACTTGTTTACGCTCCGATGTTCGAATGGCGCCGAAATTGAAAGTGAATTTTTGTGTCTAAGTTCTAATATTCGTTTTCTGCACTTTAATATGAACAAAATAGTACCGCACTATTTTGTTCATATTAAAGTGCTGTTATTCATTAATAAAATAATACCTAAAACATCAGAGAACGAACAAATATAAAAGAAATTATAGGATAACATCATGATATATGTAAAGCAAAATGTTCCAGCGACCGATTACATCGCAAACAAATCCAAAAAGCGTGTAAGTTAATTTAAGAGGCATGGAAGTAGACATACTCCCACCCTGTCAGAAGCAATCTTGATGCAAAGGCAAAGACGACAGTTTATTAACTGGTCTTTTGAAGACAGCAGTTTTAGTTTTGACTGTAGCTACGCGAACTAATCCATCCTTGCCACGATGGACATTGATGACACGCCCCATAGGTCATGCTAAAGGTGGAGGTCCATCTTCGATGACAAGAGCCACAGTGTCGACTTTCAGGTTGGGTTTGGCTTGCTGCCACTTGGATCGTTGCTGAAGAGAAGTCAAGTATTCCTTTTCCAGCGATTCCAAAATCCAGGTCGTAGATTCTGAACAAGTTCCCACCTAGAACTCCTTGTACCAACAGGCTGATGACTCTCTGGAAAGGAAATCAGGGTATCACTTGTAATAAAATGAGATGGAGTTAGAACCTTAATACAGTCAATATCGGAATCGTTCACGTAAGCAAGTGGACTCGAATTCAAAATAGCCTCGATTTGCGTAAGTAGCGTTGATAACTCTTAGTAGGTCAAGAGAGTCTCTTTTAATACTCTTATCAGGTGAAATTTCGTTGAGCGAATATGCTGACTTCCCATATTCCTCCAAAGTGTGGTGAAACGGGCGGTATAAAATGCTATTCAATAGATGACCGAGTTAGTTCACGGGACACTGATTCCGTTGCATACAAGGAAGACCAAATCTGATTTAGTTCCTATAGTTTACGGCATGCTTCCACCAAATTGGTACCGTTGTCACTGTAAATGTGCCGTGGTGTACCGCGAGGTGAAAAGAAGCGTCTAAGCGCAGCAATAAACGAGTCCGCCGTCAGATCATTGACTGCTTCTATATGCACAGCTTTCGTCGACAAGCAAACAAACAAAGCTATATAACCCTTCGTTATTTTAGAACCACGACCCTTATTGAATTTAAGGGTAATAGGACCAGCATAGTCCACACCAGTATGCGACAAAAGCTTTTCCAAAGTAACACGATGCTCAAGTAAGTCTCCCAGCCTTTTCCCTCCAATTATCCAGTAAGATTGCCTGACGAGGGGAGATAATAAGGAAGAACCAGCATAAAGGTAAGTAAGATGAAGTTCTTTCACCAGTAATTAAGTAAATTTATGTTGAGAATTAAGTATTGCATGATGTTTGATGTTAAATGCTAAAGATGAATTTCGAAGACGTCTTCCCACCCGCAAGAGACCATCTTTGTCTATGAATCGATAAAGAGAACGTAGCTGGCTCTTATTGGGTAAAGGTTTTTTTAATACATTGCAAATCATCTTGGAAATAATGATTCTGAATCCCATGAATAATGAAGCTATCTGCTACTCGAATCTCTAAAAATGTTAGGGGCATAAGGCAAATGGAGTCAGTATCGCTAGGCGAAATGTTCTGAGTAACAAGATGCTTTTTGCAATTAGTAATAAATCTTTGGCAGTAAGCCAGAATACGAATAATCTTGCAACGAGAAAAATAATGCTCGAATAAATTAGCTAATAATTCATTCGATTCAGGTGCATGAGAAATAAAAATAAGATCATATCTTTGTTCAGCCCTCACTTCAGTATCAACTTCAGATGTTAACACATTACCGACCGGCCGTCGATTAATCGACGTTTGCTCCCTAGCGCTTACCGACCGGTCGTCGATTAATCAACTTTTGATCTTTCTGTTAGATTTGGTTAGGTTAGATTGACAAGTAGCAAGCAGCAAGCATTTCGCATTCTTCATTCAGATAATCGGTGCTTTTTTCTAAAGATCAAAAGTCGATTAATCGACGACCGGTCGGTAAGCGCTAGGGAGCAAACGTCGATTAATCGACGGCCGGTCGGTAATGTGTTAATTCATATTTGGACCATTTTCCCTCTTCCTGATGCAACCATGGTGGACCATTCCACCACAAAGTATAGTTTGGTAGGAGTTGAGGTTCAATACCACGAGAAGTAACGTCCGCAGGATTTTCTTTAGAAGGAACATGATTCCAGTGTTTAATAGGTATCACTTTAATGATTTGAGATGTTCTATTTGCAACAAAAGTTTTGCACTTACATGGATGAGCGGATAGCCAAGACAGAGCTACCTGAGAATCCGTCCAAGCATACAGTTCAAAATTAAACTTCTTTAAAGTGTTCAAAAGAGATCGCATTAATCTGGTCAACAAATATGAAGCACAAAGTTCTAATCGATGAATGGATACTTGCTGTATAGGCGCGAATTTAGTCTTTGATACCAAAAGATTAACTTTAACCATACCATTGCATTTTTGGCGACAATAGATGGCTGCTGCATAGGGCAGAGAAGATGCATCACATAATCCATGTAGTTGAATAACAATGTCCGTTGCAAGTATGACACATCTCGGAATTCCACAATTATTGGTTTGATTGAATGTCTCTTGAAATTTAACCTTTGACGGTTTGACCCGGAATATCTCGCACTTTTACGCAGACTCCTGGACGGTTTGACCCGGAATATTGTCATTCTAAATATCTCCTTGGAAACGGGCTGTCCCGTGTTTTTGTTAGAATTAAAAGATACGTGAAGAAGGCCTAGCCCGGACTTTTGTCTCACTTTCACCCCCAAATGCCTAAGGGGACAAGCATCGCTCCAACCCTGACGACAATAGGTAATGACCCTCAATAGCGCGGGGAGAACTCTTCCCCTCACTATTGACACGATAACGGTCTTACACTGTTTCTAAAGAAACAAGAAATTTGTAACTAGTTTAGAAAGTTAACAGAAGAGGAATTAGGGATTTAATTTAGAAGTTGTTTAAGAAATTTAAAAAAATAAAGATTTTTTTATAGAATAAGCTTTTATTTTTAACTCATAAAATTAATAAATTAAAAAAAGAAAAGTAATTTAGATATACTATTCTGCTATCGGAAGGGATTCAAGAATGTATGTATACATGTCGTGTGTATGTGTCTGTGTGCATATATGTCTAAAAAGATACATACGTTCGTATATATATCGACACGCATACACAAACACATTCATCCATATATACATGCATACATACATACATACATTTTTAAATCCGATCCCGAGAACGGAAGAATACCGTAATTTGTTATATATATTAATAAGAATAAGAGAGTAAATAATATTATTTAAAAAATTCTGACAAATTAAAAAAAATTCTTAACAAATTTATATCATGAATAATAAAAAAAATTGGCGGCCTTGATATATTTTTGACATTGCGATTCGATTATTTGACTTCGTTATTTAAGTGCCTACACTTCGATGGTTCGTGATATAAATTGCACATGATTATTGTAAGGAAGATTAATTAATCACTTGTTCCCATTAAAATATACCATAAATTATTTTTTTGCTTTTGGCTTATTAAGAAATTTATCAGTTTTGAATAAAATCTTATTTTATACAGCTTTTTAAAAATTTTTATCTTTTTAGTCTTAATAACATATTTTCAATGAAGTTTTTCAACTAAAAAATCATTTTTCAACAATGAATAATATTTTTTTTTACTTCAAATAAATGTCCCTAATAATTCTCATATGAATCGAAAACATTTTCTGACTTTCAATAATTCGGCCAGAAATCAGAAGTTATGTTAAAAACTTTATACAAATTTTATTTAAGAGAATATTTTATGTTGGTACAAAAATTAAAGTTTTGATAAATTTGTAGTCTGTTTTGCAAATGATAATATGTGCAAAAATTCGTGTCAACATTAAATTAAAAAAATATAAATGGAATTTTATAAAATTTGTTTTATCATATTGTATAATCATCCGCAATCAACATGTTTACAAACTTTGAACTCGGTAGCTTATCAGGAAAGTAGTTTAAAAATCTTTAACGATCTTCTGTTCATAACGACAAAGGCCATGAGTGAAGTAAATATGTATTACTTCTATGCATACATATTATTCTGTTTGAAAGAGGTCATCAGAAGAATTTTCGCATATTTTGAATTACTTATCTTATACACGCTTATGAGATTTGCTGTCATTTTGTAAAAATTATCTTAATTAAAACATTTTTTGCCTCTCCCACACTTAATGCTCTTATCAGCATTCTGATGAATGGAAGGTTAGGTAAAGATGATCTTCTTAGATGATCTGGCTTGTATTCACGTTCCACTTGTAAAAATGCCAAGCAAACTTCCATGCAACCAGTTCGTTCTCCAGGATTTGAACCCGTGTCGAGTTAGCTGTGTTCAGTGATTTCAGATGTTCTGCCAGTGGAGATCCGGAATCTTATTTAAAATCTTGTTCCGAAATCTTATATATTGATTTAGTGGGATAGATGTCGCAGTATGAGGGTTAGGGTTATTTAAATTCAGCAAAGCACACAAGAGCTAAGGGCGTTCATGGAGCCCCTTCTGTGGGAAACTGGGTCATGTTACACATAGAGAAAATCGCAAAAATCAAACAGGTAGGAATTGTTCGTTTGTTTAGGTTTGAACCTGGGTCAAACTGCCAGTATTCAACGGCCTTAACCATTTAATCATTGCGAGGCCGTAAGGGAAAAATAAATATTACCGCAACGTTCTGTATACTACTTTCTATCCTGGCTTATGGTCATACACAGGCATTCACACACCTGCAACGCTACTAACTGCAAATTACCGGAACTAAGCTTAACATGCTTCAAGCTAATCGCCGGCATACAGCGGCGCTTGGAACTTGATATCTAACTAATAAGTAAAAAATATTTTATTTCTGAAATAATCTTGAACGCAAAATTAAGGTTTTTTATGCTAATGATTTATACAGCTATGCATCAGTCTTATCACTTCATTTCTTTCAAACAACACTTTGCATTGAAACAAACAAACGAACTTGAAATAAACTAAATGATAGTTAAATTTAGTTTTTAAAGATGATTATTTCTTTTCCAAAACTATTGAATATATTAATATTTATTGCCTATTATTAATTCAAAAATTTTAAGAAGTTTCGTATTATTTTAGGCGTATCCTAATCATGCACCGATTACTAATCGCTAGGATTCTTGATGCGTCCATATATTAAAAATACACACTGCCCTATGTGTAGCGTGAATATAAGCCCGTTTTCCGTAGGAATTCCGCCACTGAAATATCTCTTTCGTTAGGGGCATTGACCTCACGCGCTAAAACTCCAAACATGAATTTGCAGGATTTTATGCATGGATCACCAGAAATAATTCGGAATATGACATTATTCGTGACAGAGAAGTGCTAGCCAAGATACTACGCAGAGCTCGATACAACTCAGAGCAGAACTAAGAGCACCAGTAGTAAAATAATATAAAGCCTAACTCACGTGTTCAAGGAATTTCTTAGGTGCACTTCTACGATTTCAATTAATCTGAACACATGACAATTCAGTAGCATTTAATCAGCACACTATAGACAATTTAATAATGATGAATTCAGTGAAATATCTTCCAGTATAGTAAAAAATAAATAAACATTCAGCTTGTCCGGATATCGGTACTATTCCACAGATTGTGTAGTGCACTTTCATTCTTAAAGATTCTATGGAATATGGAACTTGAAACCGAATTTATATGCAAATGGATATTAACTTTATGAGTACATTTCGAATATGGAAGTTAATATTATTACTCGCGTTTGTACATATATATGTGTATATTGTTAATTGAATTGCTTTAGTGCCTTTTTAAAAAATTTCTCTTGCATTCTAAAAATTGTATCAGTATACTTCAGTTCCCAAAATTAATATTTATAAATACCATCTGAAGTGCCGATCCACATCTATTTAGAGTTTGGCAGCTAGTAGATATACTCCGTAGAGATAGCTGAAAATTATATGTGGATTCATACCCGTGATCAGAAGGTAGCTCCACAGCACACTACTTCTACTACTACTACTGTAGAAGTTGGAACACAACGTTAATTAGTGCTAAATGTAATTTGTAGTAATATTAAAATATTTACTAATGCAGGAAAATTGACCTCTGGGAAACAAACAATGATTCATCTTTATGTCTATATATTAATACTATGTTTTCTCTCAGATTTATGAAATGAAGGAATTTGTCAATATTAGGAAAACTGAACAAAGTACTTCAATGTTTGAGATTTACGAACTACTTTCCTATTCTAAACTCTTAATTGCCATAAAGACCAGCATATTATTTCATCTGTCATCATGGTTTTTCGGAGCACGATATATAAAAAATAAGTTAAATTCTCCTATGTGATTTGAACTTCTGATTGCCGGTTGCAACCACCAATATTACTAGAGCACGCTAGGAGGAATTTGATAATTCGCTATCATTAAAATGTGTGTTGGATGGATAATTCTAAACTTTCAATAACTTATAAGCCATGTTAGTACCAAATTAAATTATTTTGTTTATATTTTATAAGAAACAAAAATATATTTAGTAGAATGCCAGATTTAACCTTTTCAATTGTGTATAATTTTATACGCTGATAATTAGAAATTCTTTATGAATAATTTTTTTACATTTCTAATGAGTTAAATAAATAAAATATAAATATATAAAAGTAATTGGTAGTATCATTCTTATTTTAGTATATATTGTAGAGACATTAGGTATTTGGAAGCAGGAGGTATGAAAAATGAGAAACGCCTTCACCGGGAATGGAACCATGGACCTCTCGGTTACGCGTCGATCCTGCTGACCACTACACCACGAACCAATACTAAGAAGGCGGGAGAAATACCTTATATACCCCCTTTTAAAGGGCGACTGGGAATTAGGGGCCCAAATCGCCAAATCCTGGTGGTGGAGAATCATCAGCCACCACCTTTTTTATTTGGGCGCCACTTGTAGAGCCATTAGGATTTTTTCGGAAGCAAAAGAATGGAAAATGAGCAAAGCCTTCGCCGGAAATCGAACCACGGACCTCTCGGTTACGCGTCGAGCGTACTGACCACTACACCACGAAGGATGCGAAGAAGACCGGAGAAATACCTCATAATACATGAAGTAACTAAATGGAAACTAATAAGGGAAATTATTTCAAATTATGATTTTAATTTTAAAGCAAAAACAGAAACAACTATGTGGAAACAGATAGCTTATCTGTCGAAACTAAATTTCCTTTCCTAGAAATATTGTATTGCTGACAAATGTTTGCGTGACATTAAATCCGCAATATTCAGGAATACTTGACTATTAAATTAATATGGGTATCGCATATTTCCATTAAATCTATTCTTACAATTCCCAATTTAAGTTACACGTGCTTTTAGAGAAACAGCGCATTAATTACATTGTGTTAAAGATTACTATATATAGAAGAATAGAGAGAAAAGTATTTTACATCAGTTATATTTGAAATTGCTAAAATTATGTGTATCAAAGGAAGCATATAGGGAACAAGGGTCTTATTTTTTAAACTCAAAACGCAATTTCCAAATACATACTTTTCGCTTGATTCAAATTGAAAAATGAGACAATTATATTATAAGAATACCTTATCAGAAATAAAGTAAAATTAAATAATTTGAAATCGGTGTTAAACCCATACTTAAATAAATTTAAATTGTGATAATCTAACGATAAGAGTAGCAAATAAATTCTTTTTGGAATTTTGTTTCGACAAAGGCATATAAATGGTAAAAAATACGTGGGAATGTGTGTTGTGTGTGACTAATCTCACTTATCTGATAGTAACATCAGAACAAACCCGCGAAATTCATCGTGGCAAGGAGTGCAATTTTGCGCCTGTCCTTGGCAAGAGCCTTGAGCACCATAGTACGACTTCGCTCAGTTCCGCCCTCAATTTTGACGGAGAGCTTCCTGAGAAACGGGTCCGAGGGTCTCCCACTCCTCTTCCCATACCACTAACCTCTCGAGAGGACTTTCGGATCGCTGCCCATTAAGAGCGCCCCCATGGCGCACGGACACTATACATGTACAAACAGACAAGCCTTCTCCGAGATTCGAAACCGAACCCATCCGTACCGCAATAGATTTTCCTAACTACTATACCATCTAGGCGGCTTAAGTGAGAGTGTTTGTCAGTTCATCAAAAGACTCAAGAATAAATGCTGTTAAGAAGTCAGTGCTCACCCAATCTCAGTTGAGATCATACATACTTGAAAACATGCATATGATATATTATAGAGCTGCAATCAATTACGCAAAGCATAGAAAATTTATTTGAATTGAGTTGGATAAGAGTTACCTTACCTAAAAGAAAATTCTTACCGTTTCATGAATAATTCATTTTTCTAATGCAGCTCTTTGAAAGTATACGAATTTGAGAGTACCTTTTCTCGTACGGAACATAAAGCAGGGAAAATTGTAAATGAAAACTGACACACAGAATTTTATTTTAAATTGATTATTCATATTATTCTTACATTCTATATCATTTGAGTACATTAATTTCAATTGTTCCTTGAGACAATGTAATGCCGTAATATAATTTGTAAGTGGAAGTTTCGTAATTTCAAACTGAGTCACGTACGAGCAGCAATATTATGTAAAAAGAAATAGAAAAAAAAAGTGAAAAGTTACAATTCATTTAACTAAAACTATGAGAATTAAAAAGGATTTTCATATGTTTCGTTCTATACATTTAATCTGTAAAATGCGGAAAAGGGAGAAAATCCTGTCTTTGAACACATAAATAATTCTTCCTAGTCTAGCAAAAGATTGCACCAAATTCATTTGAATTTCCGTTTGATTTAAAAATGCAGTCTCTCAAATTAACTCAATAAAATTTTAATTTTAAATTTCATGTTGCTAGCAAACGCACAATAGTTGAAATTACCGAAATATTTTTAGAAAACCTCCAAAATTCTAGAAATTGCTTTAAAATTCAGAAAAACTTACGCTAGGAAAATTATTGTTTGACCAAAAGATCAAGCATTTACCAACTAAAAACTAACGAAACTAAGGGACAAGCTCTTGCTGCTATTCATTAGCATTCTTTTATGGCTTATCCATCACTCTAAGGGGAAGCGAACACACCGCTCTAGGCAATGGCCCATCTTAAAAGCGTTTCCTGAAAGCAAAACAGACCTTTTTAAAGGGATTTGTTAGACAAAAATACAGCCGTTTTCAAAGCATTTTGTTCGGAAGGATCAGCCCGTTAATGGGTTAAACCAATCATCTGAGAGACGCTGTCGAATAACTGAATACCATTCGCTTTTAAGTAACCATAGCTTTTGATAGAATATTTTAATCAATATAGTGCACGGAGATAGAAGATCTAAAGGCTCGAAAATGCGAGCACATTCTGCCAATATGCGTCTCTTTGTTACAAGTGCGTTGAGTCGCAGTGTAGCTTTAAAACTGAAAGCATCAGTAGTTGAATTCCAAAAAAGCTTTTAGAACTCGAATCAGGAAATATCTTAAAATCGGAATTCAGTGAAAAATGTTCCTTAAATTCGGTTAAGAATTCTACAGAATTGAAATTTCACTTTCTCAAATCAAAACCTTGTGCATGTAAAATTGAAGATACTTTCTTGCAGACTGATACTGCATCATTAACTGTATTTGCACCCGATAGTAAGTCGTACATATACATATCCTTTTGCAATATATGCGATATATCTGATTCCTCGTTAGAATCTAAAGCTATCTGCTTCAGACAACGGGTTGCTAAAAATGAAGCAGAGGAAAGACCATACGTAAGCGTTTTCAACTTGTACGTGCGTATTTCATCACTGGAATTGTATCGCCATAGTATCAGTAGATAATTTTGATCTTCAGGGGCTACCATCACCTTACGATACATCTTCTCCACATCGGCTGTGAAAGATATTTTAGGACATCGAAAATTAATCAAAATCTCGAAAATATAATTTTGTAATTTCGGACTTACTTCTAAAAGGGAATTCAATGATATAACGTTTTCAGATTTGCAGAATGCATCAAAAACTACTCTTAATTTTGTAGTTGTGCTACAAAGTTTAATGAACGCATGATGAGGAAGATAAAACTTTTCTGCATCCGATCTGTTAGATAAATCATCATTAATCACAGTCATATGACCTAACTGTTCGTATTTATACATAAAATCTTTATACCGTTTTCCAAATTCTGGATTATCTTTGAATTTTCATTCTATAAAACGCAACCTAGAAATTGCTGTCAGTTTTGAATCACCCAACTTCAAATGAGATTTATAAAATGGAAGTTTTATAACAAATCGACGATCCAAATTAAAAGAATAAAGGCCCGTTTCCACTACTGCGTATGCGTTTCTCCAATTAGCGAGCGAATTCACTTTGATTGACATCTGGTATTCGTCGACGAATGACGGAACGGATGAAGTTCAACAATGTTCAACTTCCATGCGTAGGTGTGCGGAAGCGTTGGGGTCATGTGGTAAAAAAGGACCAATCAGGTGTTGTCACCAAAAATTAATGGCGGCAGAAGCAGCGATGAACGCTGGTTCAAGGAAAGAATGTTTTGCTAAAAAATACTTATTTCTGAATTAACATTATTGCGAGAAATCTGCGTACTGAAAAAGACAGCAATCAGCTGAATTTAGTTAAAAAAGATAAAAATAAGATAGCTGCAAGCTCCAACTACAGTACTAGTTCGCAGAGAGCAGTGATTACTGTCAAGGAAATCAGGCGCAAAAAATATAATACCAAGTTCATGTCTAGTTCGCCGAGAGCAGTGATTACTGTCAAGGAAATCAGGAGCAAAAAATATAATACCAAGTTCATGAAATAGGAAAATTTGTCCTGAAAATTATTTTCTAGTTCTGCATACACGTTTACCTTTCATGATAATGAACGTCTGACTATATCAAACTGCTATAGCAAATCAGATATGGCATGAAAAGATTTGTTACTTTTTTCTTTTGAAACAGGTAAAAACTAAAAACGTTAATTATAAATTAAATTTAGTAGCCTTTTAAATATTTCACTGAATTAGAGTACGTTAAAGTTATATTTCTCTATTCACAAATATACCTTTTTGGCTAGCATATATTTGTAAGCACATGGAATATATTTTTAGCAGTCCGTTTAACTTCAATCGGAATGCCGCTTTAAAAAATAATGTTTTTTGTAAGGAATGTCCTAGGAGCTGAAGAACAAACTCTGGTGAATTTTTAGACGATAGCACACTGAAATAGAACCAAAAAAATGTAGTTTTATGAATTCATTTACTTGATAATGTATATAAAACAAAATTGCTTATCACGTTATTGTGGCAATAGCGTAGTGGTAAAGCTGAGGGTAGCGAACCGTAGCCTTTTGAGTAGTCAGTTCGAATCCCGTACTCTTCTTTTTCCACCCTGTTTGCAACTTTCTCAGCTCCGTGTTCCAATTTGATCTATATTTGTGTTTTAAAATTTATTTCTATTGTTATGTGCATTAAATATAACGTTTTATTGATGCTGTAATTTACTTAAAATTTTCCCCTCAAGAATTTATTTTGAAAGTTATAATATAATACGAATTTAAAATATACTCCCTGTATATATATATTTCTTTTCGTTTCACTTTTATGTTAATGTACATACATGTTAGGAGACTTTGAGATGTTTCCAGCTCTAAACTTTCAATACTAATGAACATGAGACAGTATTAATGCCCTGAACATCTTTAATAAAACAATTTTTAAAAAACTTGTTATAATAATTGCTTTAAATTCAGTTCTCTCCAGCTGAAGCACAGGAATTAAGTAATTAAATATTTCCCTTTTATTTACCTTAGGTATGCATACATGTATAAAGAGAAAAAAGCTTATCTTTATAACTTCTTCCATAAAAAGTTATGAATTTAAAATTTATAAATTCAAAGTAATATTTTTTGGACCATGCATAAAATATAACTGCGCATAGTGCATTTTGAAACAAACGAGATTTCTAATAAATTATCTAGCTATGACACAGAAGAAATTGATGCTAAAATTTTATATAATATCTGTTTTCTCCCCAAATTTGCGCATATTTTAAAAATATACAATCTCACATAGCACTCAGCGGTATACAAGCATAGCAAATTTTGTGTAAATATTGTGAACCTTTCTTTACAGTTGCTCTGTATTTTTAAGGTACCAGCTATTTTTAAATGTGTTTAACATTTTTATTTGTTTTGCACGAACAGTACATTTTAGTTTTAATTATGTATTATTTCATTAACATTTAATTCTTCTAGAAACGGAAAGAAATTTTTTAAATTTACTCCAGCTTCTATGCAGTTAGAGATGTTCGTAATATGCATTATAACCTTACGTATCTAAAAATTGCTAACTTGCTTTATTTTCGCAGTTCATAAGCAGAACTAAAAATTTTCCAATAACATCGTCCGAATCCCGTAAGTTAAATCAGAGACCTCTGGTGGCAATAAATGAAACTGACCACCGAACTTCCGTAAGCGTAAATCCAACGCAATAGTGTAAACGGTTGTCCGTCTGCGTAATGCGTTTCTCCCAATACGCTACGCGTTGGTGGAAACGGGGCTTTAGTGTTTTGAAAATGTGATTCACAAAATTGTTCCTCTGGTGTCAGAAATTCATTCTTCTTAACATCGACAATATCCTTCATTTCCTAGAAACGCTTCAGTTCGGAATCAATATTTATATTATCTTCTAGGTTTATGAAGTGTGAATTTGCTGTTTTGGGGATTTCCATATTATTTTTTACCTTCTCAGCAATCGCCGAATCGAACATTGTATTTTGAGCTACAGGCTCATCTTTCGAACCATATATTTGGCCACCTCTTAGAACGGAGAAAAAATAATCAGCTCCTAATTTCAAATGAATTTCTTTGGGGTGAGCAAAATTCGGATCCGCTAATAGAAAAGATTTAATATATTCTATATGCTTTACATGAATGACTTATTTTGGCAATGACAAAGTTAACTAACCAAAATGCATGCGTTAACGTCAATTATTTCGCTATTTAACCCTTGACCCAAACTAACAGACCGGCGAATCTTGGTAGCTGGCACTCCGTCAATTTCCCGAAGAAGTAACCTATGATTCCTTCGTTTCAATCCTAATCTTTAAACAGCTCGTTCAGAAATAAGCGAGCTTCCGCTTCCGGAATCCAGTAATAAATTAATTTCGATACTTGCTCCGCTGGAGGAAAATGCGAGTGCGAGAATCGTTGTCAAAATCGCCGAGTTGCAGTTTTGAACAGTATTACTGGTCACTACCTGACCTTGACTCTCGCATGGTTCATTCGAAATTCTCTCTGGAGTGCTTTTCGCTTTCATTTGGAGCTTTTAAAAGCTGTACGTTGTTAGCTTTAAGATCTTCATCCAACAAACCATTTAGTGTTTTTTAATTACACAAATTACATTTAACTGCGAATTACAGTTTTTGATTAGATGTGAATTTAAACATAAAAAACACAATCTTTGTTTTCTCACAAAGTTTTTCCTGGCAGTAATATTCAAATTCTTAAATTTAACATATATACATAAAACATGAATCCCATTACATTTCGCACAAATTGTTGTCACTCGTAACATTTAATAACTGTAGCATAGTTGCAAAAAGGGAAGAAGAAAAATTCAAATGCATTTCGTAAGATTACTTTGTAGAAATCCACAGCTATATACAGGATCCAGTCGACATAGTTTGGAAAATGTATCGATAATGAATCAATAAGTGATTTTTTCCAACTGTTATATTTTACATTTAACAATGTTCTATTGCTCACTGCATTCTTTTGATCTATGTCTCGAAACTCTTCCGCTGAAATACTGAATTTTTCCGCTTGCAACCATCTGTGATCTGAATCTTGATATTTTCTGCTTTAACTCCAACTAATAACACATATTCAGATGTGCACTTGGTGGAGGTGGAATGAATTGGGTCCGAAACTTAAGCCAGATTAGTGGCTTATGATGGGATTTTTACTGCCTGAGGGGAAGTGTCTAAAAGATGTGACGTTTGTTGTAAAGTAACAGGTTTTGTAATACACCGTAAACCTACCCCGTAGATTTAAGCGTTCCGATTCTTGTTTTGCAACTGAGTTTCTTACTTTTCCAACAACGTTATAAAATTATCACAAAATGCTTTATTTCTTTTCTTTTTTATGTAGTTCTGTGACAGAAATTTAATAAGGTTATCGTAAATGTTGCTGATATTTTGGATCCTAAGTATGAAAGTGGAAGTATATGAGAGAGAAGCAGATAAAAAAATATATAATAGTACCACACACAAGGCTTCATGTTATCCTGTATCAAGACACATTATTCAATTAAATCACAGCACAATCAAAAAGCAAACAACATGCGACTCAGGTTTCAAAACTTCAAGTTTATTCAATTGCAACACGTATTCACTGGCGCTACCAGATCCAAGAACAAGAAATGTACATCATGAAGAATTTACGCCCTTTACTGGAGATGAAAATATATTTCCGGATAAAATTTCTTACACACTGGGCCCGGCTGAACAGTTAAGAATAATCAAGATTAGCAGTGATACATGAACATTTTCAAGAATCATGATGCATATCAATACAAATTCAAGTTTTTGTAATCAAGGAAATATCACATAAAAATCAAGAACATGTAAACACCATATGTTTCAAGAATTTCAAGTAAACTTTCATTTATCAAGGATTATTGTAACAACATTCCTATTTAAGCATCAGGTATTTAAATCAAGAATGTCCACACTTATACATTTCTGCAACCTTAAAATGTTCTAATATATACATTTCACCTTTAAATATTAAACATACAGTATTTTAAATATTAAACATACATACAAACATTAGGATTATGTTTCCAGGAAATACACTATCACACAGTATTAATACTCTTAACACTCTAACTTAACTAATAACTGTAACAACTGACTTTATAATGCCTTTTTCCGTTTTTATTTCACAATTGCGAATTACTCCATCTCTACCAGTAAAAGTTTGGAGAACTTTTCCTTTAATCTCCACATAATACCTGGCAAGTTTTCATCATGTATTAACACGATATCCTTCACATTCAAGTCGTGTTTCGCACCGTGATTGTTCACGCAATTTGCAGATTTCAAATTCAACAAATAATCTTTATAGAAAATTTTCCAAACGTTATTTAACAGTTTTTCACGACATAGATGCGCTTTTAAAAGAATCTGTTTAATGCTACACACTCTCTCAGTGTATTTGACAGGAGGCAAAATAGCAAGTTCTGCCCTGGCAGAAAATGAGCAGGTAACAAAACTTGGGGCTCATTATCTTGGATGTAAGTCAAGGGTCGACGATTTATCAACCGCTTCAATTTCAGTCAGTATAGTTTTATTTTTCAGATTGTGAATAAATCTGAATATCAACGCAGTCACTCTAGTTGTTCTAATTAATTTACTATATTTTTCAAGCTTCAACAGAGGATTAGATTTTTCTAACAGATAATAAACGGTAAGTATTATGGCATCATTTATACAATTTTTCTGCTTTAATTCAGCATCAGAAAACTCCGTTGTCGCAATAAATTTACTAGGCCAAGCACTCACTAATTCAACTAACTAGTCTGGTCCAGAGTGCCATAATTTTGAAGACAACAAATATTCGACTGAACATCCTCGAGATAAAATGTCCGCTGGATTGGACTTCCCATTACAATGTGTCCAGTTACTTGGGCAAGTTAATGATTGTATTTCCGATACTCGATTTTTTACAATCATTTTCCAACGTTTAGAAGCACTATTGATCCAGTGAAATATTTTCCTCATGAACTGAAAACAGTTCTTTTAAATTTTTAGCAAGTATTGTCGATGTTAATGCTTCTAACAACTCTAGGCTTGGAAATGTGAGCTTTCGTTTTATTGGTGCAATACTAGATTTTGCCAGAATGAATTCTACCTGCTCTTCCTCAGCCGATCTAAAATATGCGAATGCACCGTGCGCTTTAACAGATGCATCACAGAATAAATGCAGTTCGGTAACTTTATTTTGATTCAATTTGCCGGCGAAATATTCTCGAGAAATTTCAAAATTCTCGAATTTTTCAATTTCACCGCTCCACTCGGACCACAACTGCTTACCTTCAGTTGGAACTTCGTCGTCAAATTCTAAAACTAACTGCCAAAGGTTTTGCATTATTAATTTTCCACGTAATACAAAAGGCGCCAGGAAACCTACTGGATCATAAATAGTAGCAATCACCCTTAATTTATTTCTTTTTGTGGTGTTTCTATAGCTATTTAAGGTTTCACACAAGTTATCTATGTTCAAGGAAATTACATCTTTATTCGTACACCAGTAAAGTCGTAACACTTTTAAGGAGCTATTTAGTTCATTTTCTGACTTAATTATTCCGTAATCATCCCAAAGTTTTTTGAGTTCCTCTAAATTTTAATTAAACTGACGCAAACTCATTCTGGTATCTTTAAACACGCAATAGGCTCCAGTACTTAACTTAAAAGCCTGTTACACGGAACCTGCCTCATAAGACACGTCATCTATGTAGACCGAACCGTTCAGCATCTCAAAAATATCTGGATTTTCTCCCTCTGTTTTCTTTATATTTTTTTATAGGACACGATAGAATGAAAGGGCTACATGACACACCGAAATGAATGCGATTCATTCTATAATGTTTCAAATTGTAATTATTATCAAATTATAAAAACCGTAACACATCTCTATCAATTCAAGGAATTCCAATATGGAGGAAGGCCTTTTCAATATCGGCTGAAAACGCATGTTTGTATTGTCTGAACCGCAATATCAAGTCCAAAACAGAAGGATTCAAATTTGGGCCAGGCATCAAATAATGATTCAGAAATACCCCGTTGTTACACTTCGAAGATGCGTCAAACACAATACGGACTTTAGGTTTTGATACATTGTTTCTTACCACTGGAGAATGTGGCATGCAATACATTTTATTACTGTCAAGACTTTCGGTTTCGCACTTATCAATTATTTCGCTTTTTAACTGCTCACTTATTATACCATCATAATTCTTCCTAAGCCATTCATCATTTTTTGATTTATTAAACAAAGCTACTAGACGTCGCTTGGCATTTTCTAAATTATTACCCAAGTTTTCATGATGTGATTTCCATAACAAACGAGCTACATATCTACCATTAGTGAAATGCAATTCTTCCTCAAGTGTCTCAATGACTGATTTATCATCAGGGTTCTCCTTCTCCTCTAAACTCAAGTGGTCTAAAGTCCAAAACCCTCGCAAACAGTTAATTGAATTATTATCGTCCTGCAACGAGAAGCACCAGTTGTAAACATACAGGCACTAGACTGATCACCTTCCAAAGATCCAACCAAGGACCAACCAAATACAGAAGACACTACATATAATTTATTACTTACTCTTTTCTTTTCGCCTATTTGCACTTCCCAACATGAATCAGATTACAACAATATTTTTATTTCAGCTGCTTCACCATTATCGGCTAATTTTAAAATCTCCGATTTTAAGATTTCCAAAATGTTTTTCGAGGGAATTTTTATGATTAACTCCAGAAATAGTGTCTGTAACAAGAGCTTCAACTTTGATTAAGTCATTAGGAAAATGCATACTTAAACAGCATTATATTCCATTAGTCTTCCCTGGATATACCCAAATGAATAAATATATAAACTTTCTTTCCTTAAAGTTTTAAATTTTAGTTCTTTAGCTAAATCAGATCTAATAAATGACCTCTGAGATCCACCATCAATTCAGATTTTTACTATTTGGCTTCTAGTATTATCTGTTTCTGAAGCGTATACAGTGCAAGTTTGTAAGTACACACCTTTATCAGCAGTTTCAGAAACAGTCTTAGAGATAAATGACAGGGATGCAACTACATTCTGCTTAGAATCTGATACTGGAACTACTTTCTGTTTAACATCTGAAAGGGTTTCCGCTTCAGGAACAATATTTTTACAAAATAACTTATTATAGTTTAAACCGTTATACAACTCACAAGGTTGAAGTTTCACTTTACATCTGGACGATACATGTCCTTTCTTAAGACATCTGTAACAACGTCCCTGGTTTTTTAATATCGCTCTTTTTTGCTCATTTGCTTTCTCACATTTTGCTACATCATATATATTTTGATTACAATAAAAACAGTACGACTTAGTCACTGTGGCTAACGCCGAAGCAGTAGGAACGCTTACCCCTTTTAAGAAATTATTTTTATTTTGCTTAACACCGTAATTTGTGTCCCTTTTCTTTGAGTTTATTATTAAATTAGAAGCTTCCTGACTCTCAACTTACAATCTAATGAATTCGAGAAGTTCTTTTAGGCTATACTGCTGTTTGGAGTTTCGTTTTCTATTAAATTCCAAATTCATATCGTCTGGTAAAAGCTTTCAAATAACTGGTCCTAAAAGGCTGCAATAAGCTTCTGACACAATATCCAAAGAATTTAAATTCCTTATATTTATTTCACAGGAATCATAAAGTGTTCCTAGTGCTTTCACACTGGGCGAACTTCTAACAGGTTCAAGATTCAAGAGTTTATTCATGTGCGAAGATATACCCAAATCTAGTCATCCAAATCTTTCTTTAATTAAACTTATAGAAGCATCATAATTCTTATCAGATAGTGAGAACCCAGATACTGCACTTAAAGCAGGTCCTGCAAGTAAGGATTTTAGATAGGTAAATTTCTCTACCTTTGTTAAGTCATTATTATTACCAATAGCATTTTCAAAAGAATTATAAAATTCCAAAAGTAAACTAGGATCGCTATAATATTTAGGAATTGAAATTTTAGGTAACCGAATTTTAATTTTTTTCAACTTTTACGGCAGCAGTATGATTACCAGGCAATTCGTTTTCAATGTTCACTATCTGAGAACTTAAATTAAGTTTCTTTTTAGCCCTAAAAATACATAAACTCATTCTTTCATTATACTCTTACATTCTTTTTCAGTTTCGAACTCATCCCCTTTAAACCAATCCAGTATTTTTTCTTTAATTTCTTTCAACGCAGATTGTTTAGAAGTAAGTAAAAACAATTTTTCTTCTACCATAGTCTTATCCCAAATGTCTTTTCTAATTTCAGGTTCTAAAACATTTATTATTTTAGAGATAGCTTGTCTAATAGTTTTTCTAGCAGCTTTCAATTTAACAATATCGTCTGCCATAATAACAACAAAAATAATTTTATTCGCTTACCTGGTGCAGTCTTCAATATTTTAATCCAAATTTATTAACTCACTTTTCAAGAGAAAACATTCATAAACATGCTGAACATTAATCCTGCCACGTTCAGTGCAAAGGAATGATTTTTCAATAACACATCATCAATTCTGCGTCCACGTTGGGTGCCAAACAATAAAAAATATATAATAGTATCACATACAAGGTTTCATGTTATCCTGTATCAAGACACATTGTTCAATTAAAATCACAGCACAATCAAAAAGCAAACAACATGCGACTCAGGTTTCAAAACTTCAAGTTTATTCAATTGCAACACGTATTCAACTGGCGCTACCAAATCCAAGAACAAGAAATGTACATCATGAAGAATTTACGCCTCTACTGGCGATTAAAATATATTTCCGGATAAAATTTCTTACAGCAGAGATAAGTATCCTCACACTTAGTCTCTGCTTCTAGTACTGTATACTCGTATACAAAAGTTCTAGTACTGTATACGACTATACAGTACTAGAAGCAGAGACTAAGTGTGTGGATAAAAAAGAAGTACTTGATAAAAGATATTGCTATTATTTGCACAGGCGATAATAACGAAGAATAAATCTAGATAACAGAACGCAGTATCTTGTTCACTACAGGCTCACCATCGGTCGAACGGTAAGTTCGAAATGGGTTCCAGTTCAGGCGAAAGGTCCGGCCGTATGGGAATTTTTCTATCCCATCTGTAACTTAAAGGCTAACTAGTTCTTCTATAAAAGTTCTCTGCAAAGACATCCTCACCCTTAGGGAGATGGCTGTTGAGTGTTTTGTCGCAATATAAATAATCCTGATCCTGTTCACTGCAGCATGAATGCTTGTTAAACTGAACCCTTAAACCTCTGAGCTCCAGATATGGTTACCATGTTTAATGTTCGTAACAACGGAACCCTCATACCGCAAGCCGAATTGTAGACTTTAATAATGGCAGTGTCCACTGTCGCTTAATTTATTGGTCTCGTAAAATTTCAGTTTCTTTTTCTTGGCTTAATTTTGCTTTCAGAACATGATGAGCGCATTAAGATTTACACAAGTTACCAAAAGAAAACATTTAAGAATGTCTTTATAAAACTGATTAAAGATTCGAAATCTGTATTGATAAGTAATCGGATATTTTAAGCAATTGATTGAATAAATTAAATCCTTTAATGTAAGTGAAATAACAAAGACGCGTTAGATTTTTGTTCTTTTTATATCTAAAATATTCTACCAAAGTGGAGTAATTTTACATTGCATTAATAAGAATAAAGCAACATAAAATTAATTTCATGTTATTTTTTTTCTTGTATTTAACATAAAAACAAATTCACATTAGTTTTATGAAGAGCGCATTGCATTTGTAAAGAAGAGCTAGTTTAATAGAAAAACAATACAGAACCAAATTTTGGAATATTTATAATTTCCAGCTGTTCATATCAGCTGCAATATTTTCAGCTTTTGGATAACAAAGAAATTTAATTTTTTTTCCTGTGATGGTGAAATATTACCTACTTTTGGAGTGACGAGACGAAAAAACAGACTCTCCTTTTCATCGACGGGCGACCTTTAGGAGGAAAACGGAGGTTCAATGACCTTCACCCATCAAAACTGTATTCACCGTATTTCTTAGGAAACTAAGGTGAAGGGAAGTGAAGAGAATTTATTTAACAAACATCATTCGGGTACAATACAGCCTATATATGTATAGCAAATATACACAAGATGCTCGAATATGGTGGTCATAGGTATTAATTTCTTGAATATTGTCCCAGACATAGATTTCCAACTGCTTATCAAAAACAGGGAGGGGGCAGAAAATTTTTCTGAAAACAGCTTCAGTTCGGGTGGGTCTAACTTTTCATATAGTTTCCGTAAAGCACACATTCCAGTATGAAAAATATTCAGTATACATTAAATAAAAATATTCCATAGCTATTTTGCATTTTAAATTCCCAGAAATATGTAGAGTTAATATCTTCACGGGGCCTACTAACAATTTAACGGGGAGTGTTGTTTTCCGTAAAGCAGAACGTTTCATCGCTAAAACGAGCAACTGATGCTTCATGCTATTTTGTACGAGTAGACATCGTTATTTTGAAATTAACCTTAAAATGTTGTCTATTGAGTCGTATTTAAGAAATAAGATTTTTTATTCAGAAACAGATCGTAGTAAAAGTTTTTTATCGTAACTCTATCTGCGAATAAATTTATGAATGTAATCTATGAATCTATCTAACGAATCTGTCTCTATGAATAAATCTATGAGTATAATGACTTATACAAATGCTATAAAGTATAATATACATATCGAGTATGAAAAAATATAGTAATTGTGAACTAAACAATTAATGTCATGCTGGTCAAAGACTGATAACTAAACTTTAATTTCTATATAATTTCGAAAACTCAAGGACTTCTGTGTGATTCTAAAACTTGTGAAATTACTGATAGGCTGGAAATGGATATTACCAAATACGATTTGTTTCCTTTCATATGAACGGAATAGCCTAGCAAACTTCGTAAAAAAGTGCTGTTTTACAAGTAAATACTGTAACCTAGTGTAGCACGGGAAACCTTAGTGGACAAGAGAAAGTTGTACTTACTGTAGTATTATATAAAACTGGGTTTCATTAGACTGTTTGTTAAATTGTAGGTAAAAGAGGAAGAAGGTCTAGCAGTAATGGCTTCTTCGCGGTGGCCTTTAGAAAGAACACGACGAAGTCCTCCCTCCTTTAATAGTATATAGTTTTCGTACTTATCCATAGGAAAATAGTCTTTATACATAATTCTCCCTCTCTCTATATATATATGTAAGATAAAAATATAGATAAGGTAAAATACTAATTTTAATTTGCAGTAGTCTTTTAACTCTCTTTTTAATTTGGTCATTTCCCTTTTCCACCCCCAAAGAGTAACTGCTTATAATATATCGGTTTCTGCATCATTTCTAAATTACCCGTTCTCATATGATTATCACATAATGCTCATGACGGAGGCGTATACACAGTCCAGTCACATTAATGTGACCACCACGTACTTTCCATGTCAGAGTTAAATAACCAATCACAGAAGGCAGGTGGCAGCACAGTGCAGTTGAGCGTATATAAAGGGTGTGTGAGGGCTTCGGAAAACATTTCAATCGTTGGCGTAATGCAGAAACGAAGCGATTTATCCGACTTCCAAAATGGCATGATCATTGGCTTTCGGGCCAAGGGTGGAAGCATTTCCGAAACGGCTGAGTTTGTGAACTGTTCGCGTGCCGCCGTGGTAAAAGTGTACCGTGCATGGCAAAATGGGACTGTCCAAAATCAGCGACGTGGCAAATGTGGTGCACCACGGGCCATAGATGACAGAGGCGAACGACGGTTGCGGAGATGCGTTCGGGCAGATAGACGGGCTACCGTTGAGCAACTGACCACCAAAATGAACCAAGGGGCTACCAAAAGTGTCTCCCAAAGTACTATTCAGCGAACATTGCTGCGTCTGGGCCTCCGAAGCAGACGCCTGGTTCGTGCACCTATGCTGACTGCTGTTCATCGACGGCGAAGGCTAGAATTTGCACGCCAGTACAGCAGCTGGACGTCCACTGAGTGGCGACAGGTTGCGTTTTCGGATGAATCGCGTTTTATGCTCCATCGGACAGATGGACGTTGGCGTATAAGGCGTGAAACCTCTGAAAGGAACCACCCTGCAACCATTGCCGGAACGGTCCAAGCTGGAGGCGGGAGCATTATGGTCTGGGGAATGTTTTCCTGGCATTCTCTAGGTTCACTGATCATTGTGGAAGGCACAATGGATCAATACAAGTACGCATCTGTCCTTGCGGACCATGTTCACCCCTACATGCGCATTGTTTTTCCTCAGGATGATGGCATCTTCCAGCAGGACAATGCGAGGTGCCATACAGCTGCCAGTGTACGTGCGTGGTTCGAAGAGCACCAGGATGAGTTTACCGTCCTCCCCTGGCCAGCAAACTCACCTGACTTAAACCCAATCGAGCATCTGTGGGACCATCTCGATCGAGTTGTTCGCGCCATGGATCCTCAACCGTGTAATCTAGCGCAGCTGGCCACGGCATTAGAGTCGGCATGGCTCAACATCCCAGAGAACACCTTCAGGGACCTATGTGATTCTCTTCCTGCACGTCTCGCAGCAGTCCGCTCTGCGAAAGGTGGTTATTCTGGCTTTTGACAGATGGTCACATTAATGTGACTGGACTGTGTATATTTAATAAGAGAGACAATGTAAGCCAATATAAATCGCTACCAACCAAGCCCGTTACCAACCATACAACCATAATATTAAAGTTTACAAACTGCTACATAAAATAAATGAATAAGGAAAAAAAAAAGTAAAACTGTAAGTTTAACAAGTTTTTTTTTTTTTTTTTTTGAGAAATCATGCATTCTTCTCTCGCTCGCTGTTCTGTTAATATGTTGCCGTTTATCTTTTATTTATTTATTTATTCTTATCAAACGCATTGAAATAAAGATATAAAAATATAAAGTGTGGAAAGTACAAATGCAATTTATCAAGAAATGGCGCACTGAATCCCCGATTTAAAGGGTATTTGTACTAAAAAATATGATGCAACAATAAACGAAAGATTTCAGATTCCTATCTTCCTTATGCAGTAAACTTTATATCTATGTTATTTACCACCAAAATTAATTTTTATTACATGTATATATGGTTAGTACTTGCAAATAAGACCGCCTCGAATGTAAAAGCTCCCCTTCATATTTTAGGACAAATTTTAAGAAATAAAAATGTTTGTGAATATTTGAGGAGAGCATGGCTTTGTTCTGTATTCAGCTATTTCTGTATAGGATGAAAACAAGCTATGTAATTAAATACAGTATTTTACCTATAGTATGGAAAACAAAATTAATAATATATTGTTTTCAGGCTGGGATGGATGCAGGCCTAAATTGAATTAATACTTATAATATTTATATATTATTTCATACTTAAATAAAGTAACTATTCTATATATTATGTAGTTAGACTACTTTTTCTCAATCCGAGCTTCATTTATTGAATACCCTTTCATAAGACCCTGCCAAATTTTAGGACAAAAATGCAGGAAAAAAAGAGGTCTTATTTTCGAGTAAATACAGTATATATAAATAAGTTTACTATTTTTAATACTTTGATTAATTCAAAATGGAGTTAGATGAATAAAATTTCTTCATTGAAAATATTTTTTCCCTTACAGTGGAAAACGAACAAGTAATAATTTTTAAATAAAATTTTAACTTCTAATAGACCTTTTTTTCCTTAAAATATATACGTAGCAGAGCAAAATGAATGCATATTTCAATTCAAAAGTATAAAACTTACAAAGAGCAGTCAAACAGTTATTGTGAGGTATAAAATATTTTAAAATTCGGAACAGCTGTATCTCTGGAATTTTGCATGTGAAGATATGGAACATTAAATAGTTAACTGATTAAAACATAACGAATATTTTAATAGCTAGAGTGTTTGCTCCGGGAAACCGTATAGAAGATTACAATCTATATTTATGGACCCTCTAAACTAGGATGTTAAATTCTTTTTGTAAACTTCTGTACTTTATTTTGAGAAACTTTACTTTAAGAAGTACATGTCTAGGATTAGTACCGAGAAAACAAAGTCTATAATATCTTTTTGGAACCACTCTACTGCGTTTAAATTTACTGTAAAATAAAAAGGATATAAAACTAAAATTTAGATCAACTGACTACTTTTATGAAAATGAACTGCAGAATATTGCATTATTATGATAGCGAGGAAAGGCTAAGTGACGGGAATGAAGAATAGAGTATGAAACCAAAAAAACGCAAAGTAAAAATACGAGTATAAAGAAATTAAAGTAGAATTTTGGAAAAAAAATAATAAATAAACCTTAAGTTTCTGTTTCCTTCGGCTCCAATAACCAGTACTTGCTGATGATAACATAGAAGTGAAATGTAGAGAACAAAGAAGAGGGAAATATTATAAAGTATAAAAAATATCAGCGTTTTTGCAGGGGTAGAAGGATCACCCAGTTTACTTACTATTGCCCCTTTTTTGTAACATACAATTCGACATAAGTGTTTATTCACCGTATAACTAAAATGTTATATTTAAGAGCTTCCGTATCAGTTTTGATCAAAACAGTATCAAAATTACCTGAGGCAGCATTAAAATAAAATGTCGGAACTAGATAGGGTAGTAAAAAGCCTTACATGGTAGGTTTTTTTTGAAAGGATATAGGGAACCAAGTAGTCTATAATTAGTAGCTAGGTATAACTATATTCAACTGTAAGCGGAAACTTCCGGCCTTGAAACAGTTTCTTCTCCGAGACCCCATTTTCGCCTCTTTGAATTCTATGGGAGAGAGGGGCCGCTTGGGTTGTAGGATCCAGATATTTGCCCCGACCTTTTCTCTCCTCTCTAAAAAAATTTCAGTAACAAAGATAATACAAATCTTGGTCGACAAAGTCTGATCGTCGTCGAATTTTAGTCAAAAACCCTGCAGAAACGGATTTTGATAGTTTGGAGGCCAAGAAAGGCTATGTTCGAACTATTTCATTATCTAGTGTATTAGTGAGGAATCTGAAGATCAAGGATGTTTTGTATATTACTCAGGGGCATAGCCAGTGAGGTGTAGGAAGGTGCACTTTCACCCCCCCCTAAAATTGCAACTTTTTTTCCAAATATTTACCAACAAAAGATAGCGAAATGTTTACTGTCCTTCTCATTATTCTGTTAAACTATTTTTCTATGTAAAAACTCAAAATTTCCTAAACTGACAATTTAAATTTTTTCCAGTCATAATACATGCAAGTAACAGAAAGACGAGTCGAGAGAGCCTTTTGTCCCCGCTCTAATTAGCTGTAATTTAAAAAATTTCCTGTTTACAGCACTGTCTCACTTCATAAACGTGTTCAAAAGAAGGTTTCTTTGTGAAAACTAGTGACGATGTTATTTAAAAGTCTCATCTCTTTTTAATGACAGGGGAAAGGAAATTGTAGCATTTCACATTTAATTTCAGTTATTATGATATTTTTACTATAGATTTTGGCAAAAAACCTAAGTGTTAAATAGTTAAATAAAAGAATGTAATAAAATATTGCTATTTTTCGAATTTTTTGAAAAACTTTTGCACTCGAACCTGAGAAATTTCCGTCAAACAATCAGAATATACACTGCTCGACATTGAAAATGCAACACCAAGAAGGAGTGGTCAGAAATTTATGCAAATTTTAGAGTAGACGCACTTCACTGAGTTATGCGAATGATGTGAAATGCGCAGCTCTCCGACGCACGTGAAGTAAGATATAAGGGAAGGAACGTGCAGAATGGGCAATATTCGTGCCGTTATTTCTACCAGACGAATTATCGAAGAAAGTTGGTTTTTGTCACGGAGGATACGTGTAATATGCGACATGCGACGGAGGACGTGGGCACCACCCCTTTACCATATGGTTAATTGGTGTAGCGCCACGTCCACCAGTGTCAATATAAATATCAAGGACTCGGACGCCTAGGTGCATTAGATTTCACTTATTGCGCCTGACTGGCGTAAGATAAAATGTTCTACTGTACAAGGTTATATGCATGTAGGGGTAGGATATGGAAACAGTAAGATAATAATGCATAAAACAATTATATGTGGAGATATGCTGAAATATAACATACCAACACAGATATCATAGATACATTAAACATATGTTACATAAAAATCAATAACTAACATACTATTATACCTACATTAATCAAACATTACCTAAATATCAAGGACTGAGGCACTAGTTGCATTAAAATTTCACTTACTACTCCACACAGGGGCGCGTTAAGATATTCTATGGTACATAGTTATTTACATGCAGGGGTAAAACATGGAAAAAGTTACTTAACAATTATTAACACCCAATATCCTAAATACATTAAACTTTTGTTACGTAAACATTAATGACTTGGATACTATGTTTACATTGGACAGACATTGTATGGATATCACAGACTCAGACGCTGTGCTTTAAGCTTCACTTATTGCGCTACACAGCCACATATTAAAGTAATCTATGGTACAAGGTTATATATGTGCAGGGGTAAGTAAGGCATAGAAAACAGTTAGATAATAATGCATAAGACAATCATGTGTGGAGACATGCTGAATTATAAGATACAAACACAGATATCATGGATACATTACACATACATTACATGGAAACATCTAGATACATTACACATACATTACACACACGTTACATGAAATTTAATGTCTAAAATACTATATCTTCATTAAAAAGGCGTAGCCTAAATATCAAAAAATGAAGGCACTGGTTGCATTAAATCTTCACTTAACTGCACCACACAGGGGCACGTTAGAATAATCTATGTACACAGTTATTTACATGCAGGGATGAAACTTGTGGAGAGTTACATAACGATTATGGAAACAATATTATATAAACACTAAACATATGTTACATAAAGAATAGTGACTGAGATACTATGTTTACATTAACCTGACATATATCAAAGACTCAGACGCTATTGCCCTACTCTGGAGCATGTTAAAATATTCCATGGTACATAGCCATGTACATGCAGGGGTAAAACATGAAAAACAATTACATATTAATGCATGATGCAGTCATATGTAGAGAGATGCTTAAATATAAAATACAAACACTGATATCATATATACATTACACATACATTACATGAAAATCAATGACTGAGTTTGTCTACATTAGACAAACATTATTTATATATATATCAAGGACTGAAACTCTGGTTGCGTTAAAACTTCACTTACTGCGCCTCACAGGTGCGTGTTAGAATATGCTGTGGAACATAGTTATATACATACAGGGGTAAAGCATGGAAGACAGTTACACAAAATTGCATAGGATAACCATATGTGGGAGCACGCTACAATACAGAATACAGTCCCTGATATCATGGGTACAGTAAGCATATGTTACATAAAATCGGTACAATAAACCATTGGACAGTTATGAAGAAACCATGCTAAAATATAAAAAAAAACATACACAAATATCATAAATATAAAAAAAAACATATACTGAGTACAATCAATAGTTTAGACACTATATTTACATTGAACACACGTTACATATAAATCAATGACTTGAACACTGGTTACATTATAGCTTCGCTTACTATGTTGGAGTTACATCAGTACATTTGAACTGTAGTATAGCACATTTTGTCTTAGACACACATACGCACAGTTTGCAATTTGCAGATTACATTTGGAACAAACTTACAGATACTATTGCGTTTTAATATTACATGTGCCTATGTGGTTTGCATATTGGGTGTAAAATCAGACGCAGAGTTTAGGCGTCCATTCATTACAAATTTCACTGTAACTGTTGTAACGTTATGCAGTTCATATTGCATTGAGTATATGCAAGTGTGCTTAGGCTGCGCGGACTGCTATATTTGGCATAAGTCTGTGTTTAGGTCTGCCAGCTTATCCATCATACGTCCAATTTTTTGGATTAAGTGGCG
The DNA here is from genome assembly GCA_000611955.2 of Stegodyphus mimosarum. Taxonomy (NCBI): domain Eukaryota; kingdom Metazoa; phylum Arthropoda; class Arachnida; order Araneae; family Eresidae; genus Stegodyphus; species Stegodyphus mimosarum. The sequence continues at coordinate 46,767 of KK119546.1, read as the reverse complement.
CTGCTTAATAAGGAATTTACAAAATGACTGTCTGTTAGTCGTTGGTATAGGAACATGTTGTCCCTCTGTGAGTGGACAAGAAGTTAGGTAGTGCTCCGGGGGATACGTGTAATAGGAGAGAAAGCCAGGCCGCCGTCAACGAAGGCACTTCCAGCAGATAGACGATTTTACGAGGGGTAAGGTGATCGGACTGAGAAGGGCGGGTTGGTCCTTAAGTCAAATCGCAGCTGATACCCACATGGATGAGAGCACGGTGCATCGGCTATGGCGAACATGGAAGGAAGTTGGAACAAGAGAATGTGGGAAGAAGGAGGGGTCCAGGTGCAGTCAGAGTGACGTCAGCACGCGGGGATCGAAGCATCCGCAGACAAGCTGTGGCGGTCCCGCAAGCCACTTGTACCGCGATTCTGCAACATGTGCAAGATACCCTGGATGTTCCCGTGTCGACGAGAACCATTTCCCGTCAATTGGTTGAACGTGGCTTGCACTCACGGTATCCGTTAAGAAGACTGCCATTGACCCCACAGCATAGACGCCAACGTTTAGAATTGTGCAGGACTCGAGCGATGTGAATGACAGAATGGCGAAACGTCGTGTTCTCAGATGAGTCACGCTTCTATTTATCCAGTGACAGTCGTCGCATACGTGTGTGGCGCCGACGTGGAGACAGATCTAATCCGGTAGTAACTGTGGAACGCCCCACTGCGCGACAACGTGGCATAATGGTTTGGGGCGCTATTGGTTACGATTCCAGGTCACCTCTAGTTCGTATGTAGGGCACTATATTGCCCAACGGTACTTGGATAATGTACTGCGGCCGGTGGCAATCCCCTACCTTCAGGGGCTGCCTACTGCAATTTTTAAGCAGGATAACGCCCGACTACACAGTCCTCGCATCTGCCAACATGCTCTGCAAGGTATACAGATGCTTCCCTGGCCAAGGCTCCTGACCTGTCACCAATCGAATATGTGTGGGATGTGATTGGACGCCGTTTGCAGACTCTGCCTCTGCCTCGTTCAGATGACGAACTGTGGCAAATGGTTGAAAGGGAATAGAGAGCCATCCCTCAGGACACCATCCGCACTCTTATTGACTCTATGTCTAGACGTGTTTCTTCGTGCATCGCTGTCCGCGGTGGTCCTACATCCTACTGAGCCGACGCCGTTCTCGCTCTGTATTCTGACTATCATTTTGAAATAAAGATCACTTATTGCTGCTTGCTGTCTCTGTCTTTTTTCCAAATTTCATCACTTTCTGACCATTTTTTCTTGGTGTTGCATTTTCAATGTCGAGCAGTCTATAAAAGGATCATACTCACCAAACAGTTCATCCGAACATTTTTATTTACCTACAGCACGACGTTTTTCGTTTATTTTGTCAGTTTCTAGACTTACATAAAGATCTTTTAAACTTATGCAGGGTTTTTCCGAATTCGACCGGCATCAAAAGGATGAAAAATTACCATAGAAAATGGGGTCGCAAACCAAATTTAGTGGGTGAAAAATCGCAAAAATAGACATCGAGAAAGCAGCGAGCCTGACAAAGAGAGCGGCCAAACAGATACGAGGACGAAGAGCACTGCGGTCGAGAAGAAGAAACCTTCTCGTATGCAAATTATCCTCTGCGTATGGGAAAATAAAAAAAGCGAGAAAGTATTCATTAGTGGGCATTGCAGAATTCGAGAGTGTTACACTTCATTCGGAAAAAGCATGTCAGATTACACGAATGAGGAATATGCAGATATGCATCTGATTTATGGCTAAGAAGGTGGCAATGGACACCTAGCACAGTGGATACACCAACAGCAATATCCGAAGAGGCATTGTCCACACCACACCCCTTTCCCGAACGTCGATAGACAACTACGAGGGACGGGATCCTCCCAATTAACGAGGGTGCGCACCAGAAATAGAAAAGCGAGTACTGCATTGGTTTCCTGCTTCCCCGTCGACCAGTATACTGCAGCTGTAGTAGACTGCAGCTGAACTGCGTATTTGTCATAAAATGGTGTGGAAGATTCTGCGTGCAGAAAACATGCACCCCTTCCACGTGCAGAAGGTTCAACTCCTAGGTGATGTCGACTACTCCCTTAGGGCAGAGTTCTTACACTGAATGCTTGATGACCCAGACTGATTCACAGTTCCCACCTCTGTTTCATTCTCAGATGAAGCCTTCTTTACGACAGAATGCGTGGTCAACATGCACAATGCCGTATGTGCTCGTCCAAAAATTCCCGCAGCAGCTGTCTTTCTCGTCGAAAGTGCAACACAAGTTCGGTATTAAAATCTACGCATGGATTCTTAGAGATCATCTGTTGGAACTGTACCTTCTGCCCGAGCAACTCGATGGCGTAAATTACCTTCTCTTCCTACAGCACGTCCTCCCGAATTTGATGTAAGGAATACCTGCCACTGTGTGCCAAAACACGTATGCGTGATGGTGCACCAGCCCATTTTGCGATTGATGTGCAAAACCACCTTAATGCTACACACCTCGGGAGGTGGATTGGACGTGGCGGATCTGTTGCTTGGTCTCTATGCTCCTCGGACCTCAATTGCTTGGATTTCTTCTTCTTGGGCAACCTAAAATCGGTTGTAGGAGGATCTGATAGCACGGATCGTCGTCGCATCAGCAGATATCGCCAGCACACCAGGTATGCTGAGGCGAGTGCTCGGCTATTCTTCATCTGTCGGTGTCGGCTGTGCAATGACCTTCACAGCCGCAACTTCGAACAATTCAGTAAAATTTTCTCTTCATATCTTTTTTTGATGTTGAACTGTGAGGCGTTTGAGGTCCTCCAAGGCAAGTTGCCTTAAGCCTCGGCTTTGTAGATCTAGACAGTAATTAGGTTCTATGGTTGATTTACTGCAGAATAGTCCGACGATACATGCATATACTTCTTAAACCAGCGAGATATTAAGAACGCGAATGTGTTTGCCGTGGACGCAGTCAGCTGATGAATGTTCACGTTTACACAATGTTAAGTATAGTCATACCTTTCTTTTAAATATATTCGCTATAATATTTATATTTGGGATGTAAATTGATGAAAGTATTCAAATGATTTGCTCGGGATATCTTCACCTGTAAAAATTATTTCAGCTTGAAGTTGTAAATAAGGTTCAAAATTTTTGTTTAATTTTTTACTTTTTTGGCATATATATTCACAAAGTTTATGACGAACTATTAATCCACAAAAATATTAATTCACTTATGAGGTTCTTGATTTGGAGAAGTTAATTAGTTTAAAAATCCTTAACAGAAGTGAAGCGAATTATCGCCATGTCTGAAGTAAAGTCACGGAAAGGTTTTTATAGCATTTCAATGCACTTTCTTGTGCTAACAGTATCAGTCACAGCTCGTGGTGATGTACTAAACAGAACAGTCAAATTCAAGTTAAATGTGGAGCTGTAGGCAAAGACTGCACAATTAAATTCTACTCTAAGCTGTCTCAGTAATTCTAACCGGAGCGTCAAAATCAAAGTATTGGCAACGATGTAAAGCAAAACCAAATCATTACAACTGTCAGAGCTGGCAGGAACCGGACGTAGCGTGCTCGCGCAGGCCAGAAACACTCTCCGTCTTAAAATACAAAAATCTCAGTTTAAATACTGGTTATCTCATTTACATTTTGATGAGGAGTACGCAAATAAGAAACTAAAGTACAGATCCAAATCATAATATTAGTTTTTAAATAATACCCTTACGCAGTTTCTGAAAACACTGGAAAATATTAAAATGTTTAATCGTTCTTTGTTATGAAGCTGTGGGTGGCAATGATTTGTAAAGCAATTAAAAATGGAATCTTAAGTTTTAAAACTTTTTTTTTGGAAAACAGGTAAGATATTATTTTTATGTATTTAAAACTGTGAATTTTAAGATTTCAGAAATGCATTCCATAGGATGTTATAAGCCTTATCACTATGATCTTATTTTATGATTTGCTTCCTGGGAAGTGTTTTGATGTATGTTTTAAGGTATAATAAGATGAATGAGTTTTAAGGCAGAAGTAGCTTACTTTAATTATTAGATATTGTTGTTTTAGTTATTGTACCTAGCTGTAGCAGAAACATCAACATCCCGGATAATATGATTCAGAAGGGCGAAGAGAAAAAACAATTATAGCATGGACAGGTAACTGGAGCTGGCGGTATACGTGAAATAATAATAATTATTATTAGCAAAACTTATTTAGCAAAACAAACACTCGGAAGAAAAATTTCAATAATACATTTTATTTTAAATGTCTTGGTTCTTCAGTTATCCCCTCCCATTCTGAATTACTAAAAAATGATTACAACCTCGACACTTGAGATTTCAAAAAATATTACAAACATTAAAAAAAGATTATGTATACTATATGCATATTTAAGAAAGCGAAAATAAATTGACATTTCTATTTGAAACCACTATAGATGTACTCAGCTCTTTACTTTTACATGTAATATGTCTGAAAAAAAGAGTAATCAAAAACAATCTAAGAGTGATGGTTGAGTAGTCAATAAATTTTAGTTGTCCTTGTGAGCTCTTTTCGTTGTTCATTAAATTTTTTTTTTAAATTACTTCAATAATCACTAGTCATTTCAGTTTGAGTAGCAGTTGAATTTTTGAGCAGCAGTTTTTATATATGTATCATCAGCGTTTTTCACTGCCAAATTCTTCAGCCGCGAGTGTGATATTAATGTTACCTGTATTATGCTTATATTACTTTATAACCGATAAATTTAATTATGCTACAATGTGTGAACTACCTAATGAGATTTTTAATGACCCTAAAAGAACACCGTAAAGCGAGAGATGTTTTATGTCAGGATATTCTATGGTCTTCCTGTACTATTATAGCTCAATATATTAGTAAGCATTGACTTATAAATAACCGAGTACTGTTGGAATTCAACAGCATCTTCTAAATTCTGTAGTACCTAAAGTTGATGAATCTTAAAAAGGAATAAGATAAGAGATTATTAGATCTTCAAATAAGAAATTATTAGAAACTCTAATAATTTCTTATTTGGATTTTTTAATGTCATCAGTGGGGGTAAATATTTTCCAGCGACAATTTGTTAGCATTTTGTTTACTGTTATTACACCCCGTGATTAAACTAAAAATGTCAGACAAAGCGATGATAAAAATTCTGCATGCTTTTATACAGTCATGTCCATAAATTAAGGATAATGCAAAATCAGGCGAAGGAAAAGTTAGAAGCAAAACAAATTTGACTTACTTGTAAAGCTTATTTATTAAACAAAAGGTAAACAGCAAAAGAAGATGCAATGCGTTTCATATTATTAAAAAAATTAGCGATTTTTTCTCCCTGGAGCAAATTACAAAAAACCAATATTACATGGTCGGTATGATTGTTAATACATTGTATGTCTCCCAGACGATGCAATGCAATCCGTACAACGCCTAGGCATGCTGAGTATCAAATTATCGATCCGATCTTGGGGATATTACACCACTCAAAAAGCAATGCTCTCCGAAGTTCCGGTAGACATGTAGGAGGAGGTTGACGGGCTGCAACTCATCGGCCAAGCATGTCCCACACGTGCTCTACTGGATTCGAGTCCGGTGAGAATGCTGGCCAGTCCATACGGGTGATATCCTCCGATTGAAGGCATTCGCTTACGATGTTTGCACGGTGAGGACGGGCGTTGTCGTCCATAAACAAAAATTGTGCTCCCATGGCGCCCCGAAACAAACGTACATGTTGTTCCAGAATGACGTCCCGATAGATTTGGCTTGTCATGGTTCCAATTTGAACATGCAGGTCAGTTCTGGAACCCAGAATAATTCCACCCCAAACGAGGATTCCTGCACCACCGTAACGATGTCGTTCAATGATGTTTTCTTGGTAGTAACGGATACCTGGAGCTCTCCATATGAAAGTCCGGCGAGAATCAGATTGCAAGCTAAACCTGGACTCGTCGGAAAACATCACACAAGCCCACTGTTGCGGTGTCCACAATGCATGCTCTCTACTCCAGGCTAACCACAGGCGACAGTGAGTTGCAGTAAGTGGAACGCATCTGACAGGTCTACGAGCATATAGACCAATCTGCCCTGAACGTCTGTACACGGTCTGCCTTGAAATTGTCGTACCAGTGGCTGAAGAGAGCTGACGAGACAGGTCTGAGGCTGTGCTCCGCCTGTTTCTTTTGGCAGTAACTGCCAAATACCGGTCCTCATTCGGCGTTGTAACTCTGGGGCCACTTATGCTGTAACGTCTACTCACATTACCATCATCTTGGAATCGTTGCCAAAGCCTGGAGATGACATTCTGGGCAATTCCAAGTTCGTCTGATACTTCCAGTTGGCTACGCCCACATTCCAGACGGCCGATAATTCTACCACGTAAAAAATCATCCAAATGCGTCCTTTGTATCATAACTATTCGGTTATAAAGCGCCTGAAAACAATATTACGTCTTTGCCTGTATTCCTTATATATCACTCTCATACATTCTCGACATTGTGACGCACCATCGGTGTCATCTGGTTACTTCCTGAAATTTGCATATGATTCTTGAAGATGTGTGTAGTGATTTTACAGGTTGTTGAGTACTAATTGTATACTTTTGAAATTATTAATATGTTTCCAACGCATTGGCGATATCTTGTTCTTGGCGCATATTGGCTAGAACGCCACTCATGTAAAACTACGCAGTTGCAGTTTTGATTTCGCCTGTAGAGGCATGCAACGCATTTAGACACTTCAATAGATAGTTAAGTTCAATTTTTTATTGTTTAATTGATCATCGTAACCCCATCGCATTCGCATCTCAAACATTTTTTAGTCAACGTCGAGCGAAGGATATTATTTGAAAGCCTATGGATTACCTCAATCTGGACTGACAAACAATCCGCACGTTCGAAAGAGGTTGGTAAGTAAAATTTGATTTACTTATCAATATGTCTGAATTAAAGGCTGCTAAAACAAATAAAAAGAGTGTAAAATCTAATATATCAAGGTTTAAAGAAAAGTAAAATCAACTATTGAAGAAGCAGACGCAGCCTTGCTACACTCATATGAATCTAAAATCTCATATTTTCAAGCAGAAGTAAAACATGTGTTTGAGTCTATATTCTCGCATTGTGATGATACAGACATTGACGCATTCATAACAGAGAAGGAAACTATACTAGACAATTTAGATGAAATTAATTTGATAATTAAAAGAAAACATTTAAAATTCAGTACTGTAAAAATTAATACCAACGAGAACATTTCGCCTAAAGACATTTCTGTTTCCGAAGTAAAATTACCAAAGTTATCGCTTCTCACATTTAGTGGAAAAATAGAAGAGTGGATCGAATTTGAAGATTTATTTTCCGCAGCAGTTCATAAGAACAAAACTTTAACTAACGCGCAAAAATTACAATATTTGAAAAGTTCTTGCAAGTCAGATGCGTTAGACATTATTCATTCTATATCCATTTGCGACGCAAATTACGATATCGCATGGAATTTATTAGTTGAATGCTACTCAAATAAAAAAGATCTGATAAATTCAGTAATTAAAAGGTTACTTTCCTTACCGCAGACATGTGATTAAGCCCCTTCGCTTTTAAAATGTGTTGACAATATGAATGAGTGCATAAGATCTTTGAAAGTGTTAGAACAAAATGTGAATGGTTTCAGCGATACGCTAATTCTTTATGTATTAGTCGAAAAGCTCGACAAAAATACGAGAAACTGGTGGGAAAGATCGCTGAAGAAGGATGAAATAGGAACAACAGAACAGTTAACATCCTTTTTAAAAGAACATTCGCGCACTTTACAGCATAACAAACCTCTAAATCGCGAAACGAAGTGTTCCTTTAATTCAAAAGCGTTGACATATCTTTCAGAAAATTCGAAATCTTGTTCTTACTGCAAAGGTGATCATATATTGTTGAAATGTAATCAATTTTTGAATTTACCGGTTAAAAAAGGGTTTAATTTTGTAAAAGCAAAAAAACTGTGCTTTAATTGTTTATCATCGCTTCATACGATTAATTCTTGTAAAAGCATTAACGTGTGCAAAAAATGTCATAAATGTCACCATACATTATTGCATCTAGAAAGAGAAGATTGGGAAATCGCCAACGCATCATCATCGAATTCGTGTAATGTAAACCCTAATTTGAGCAAAGGTCTTTCGCCAGATACTAATGTCCTTCTACGGAGAATTACAGGACTGATGCCAATGGAAATAAACAACCCACTTCTAATAGCAGCTCTGCAATGACTACGACTTCCGGTTTTAATAAACACATTATACTTTCCACAGCTATAATTCACGTTAAAAACTTTAATGGGAGTTACATCGCCTACCGTACTTTGATTGACAACGGCAGCCAAAATAATTTCATCTCGAGGGAATGTGTTCAATCATTAAACCTAAGAGGAAAAAGAATAAATGCCTCTGTATCAGGATTAAACGGAGTTCATATAAATATAAAAGAAAATGTAGTCACAACGATTGCTAACGCAGATAGAAGTTACATTCGCACTTTAAATTTTTATGTTGTTCCCAAAATAACGCGCATAACACCTGCCAGACATCTAAACAGTACGCATCTAACTGCATTACGAACAATTAAATTGGCTGATCCAGAATTTTATAAACCCGGCCCAATTCATGTTTTGTTGTCAAATGAAGTTTTCTTTGAACTGTTAGGAACAAATAAAATAAAACACAAGAATTAATTTTTCATGAATCCGTCTTTGGATACATTGCTAGTGGTTCTATGAGCATGCCGCAAGAAAATAATTCTAGTAATTATTGTGGGCACGTCAATTCGGTTGATGATTTATCTAACACCTTAAAAGCGTTTTGGGAAATCGAAGAGGTCCATGGAACCACCAATTTAAAAGTAAAGAAGAACAATTTTGCGAAGAACATTTTCTTCGTACGCACTATAGAAGAGAGGATGGGAGATACGTCGTAGAATTACCGATTAAAGATGATGGGCTTACAAAATTGAGGGAGTCGAAGGACAATGCCAAAAAAAGATTAAATTATTTACTTAAGTGTTTCTCACACAATTCAACTTTGAAAACTTTGTATGAAGAATTTATTAATGAATACGAAGCATTGGGACACTCGGAAGAAATTTCTAATTTAGATAACGCTAGGTTTTCGTATTATATGCCTCATCACGGGATATACAGACCAGGTAGACTTAGTACTAAATTACGAGTGGTGTTTGATGCAAGTTCTACTACAACTAGTGGACTTTCTCTAAATGATATTTTATTAAACGGTGGGATAGTTCAAGATGAACTATTTGACATTATTTGTAGATTTCGCACTCATAAATTCGTTTTCACTGCAGATATCATTAAGATGTATCGTCAGATCTTAATTAAGGATCATCAAAGAGACTTGTTAAGAATCTTATGGAAATCTAGTGAATGTGAATCACTTAAGATTTATAGATTAAACACTGTTACTTACGGTACATCCAATGCACCATATCTTGCAACACGGACACTCAACCAACTTGCAATTGATGAAGGCAAAAACTTCCCGCTGGCAGCACAAGTTGTGCATCGAGATTTTTATGTAGATGATGTTTTAACAGGAGCCTATACCTTGACGGAGGCTCAGAATCTACAATCACAGTTGATTGAATTACTCGCACGCGGTGGTTTTGAATTACACAAGTGGCACGCTAACCACCCAGAACTCCTGCCTGGCTCAGGAGACAATACCGAATATTCATTCAATACCTCAAATGAAGAATTGAACATTAAGATGTTAGGCTTGAGATGGAACTCATAATTAGATTGCTTTCATTTTAAATCATCTGTCAAGGAACCGGTCATGTACACGAAAAGAACGGTTCTTTCGGATATCGCTCGCATTTATGATCTTTTAGGATTACTCGCACCAGGCATAATCAAGGCTAAGATTTTCATTCAAAGGCTTTGGTTGTTAAAACTGGAATGGAATGAACCCTTACCTGAAAACATAATTAAAGACTGGCAAAATTTCTCCGCTTTCATGCAATCGATAAACAAGTTAAGGGTGAATAGATATGTTTTATGTGACAACTATTTTGAAGTAGAACTTCACGGATTTTGTGATGCTTCAGAACACGCATATGGTGCAGCCATTTATTTGCGTTGTGTTACCAACGCTAATCCATCTTCAAATTTACCTTGCAGTAAAACAAGGGTAGCACCATTAATACCGTTATCAGTGCCGCGATTGGAACTTTGTGCAGCTTTATTATTATCACAGCTTGTGTCAAAGGTGGTGAATCTCCTGAATTTAACTATCAGCAAGACATATTTGTGGTCAGATTCTACCATTGTCTTGGCATGGCTTCAAAGCTCTCCACATTGGCTCAAAACATTTTGTGCCAATAGAGTGAGTAAAATTCAAGATTTAACTTCGAATTACCAGTGGAATTACGTGCGCTCAGAAGAAAATCCGGCGTATCTTGCTTCCCATGGAGTAAATTTCGACAAACTATGTGATGGTGATCTCTGGTAGAACGGATCTTCCTTTTTGACGAAGGAAGAGATCCCCGTATTTACTAGAAACATTGATCGCCAACATCTAGAAGAAACGGAAGACTTTTCTAGTGAATTTAGAAAAGTGACTGACGCATCCCTGATAACCATTGACACTAATGATTTAATTGAATCCATTTTAAACATTAGTAATAATTATGTTAAATTACTACGGATTTTTAGCTATATTTTCAGGTTTGTTTGTAATTCAAGAAATGGAAGAAATTCTCATAAAAGAACGAATTGGGTAAGTTCAGAAGAATTAAATTATGCAGAAAATTACTTCATAAGGGAATATCAAAAACGAGAATTTAATCCAGAATACCACGCATTACTCCAAGGTAAGCCGATTTCTTGCAAAAGTAACTTAGTATCATTGAATCCTTTTTTAGACAAAGATAAGGTAATGAGAGTTGCAGGCAGATTAAATAATGCCAACCTCAGTTTTTCACAAAAACACCAAATAATCTTGCCAGCAAAGGGTAAGTTAAGCAATATAATTGTAGAATATTATCATAAAAAATATCTTCATATAGGTTCGCAGGCATTGTTGTGTTGTGTGAGGCAGAAATTCTGGCCAATACAAGGCAGGAATTTAACCAGAAAAATAACGCATGAATGCGTTACCTGTAGGAAAAACAACCCAATTACACTTGAACAAATTATGGGTTCTTTACCTTCAGAACGCGTAAATCCCAGTGCCCCTTTTAATTATGTTGCCACAGATTTTGGGGGCCCTTTTTTCATAAGGTATAAGGGACAAAGAAAGAGGAACCTAAATAAGGTATACTTAGCAATATTCATTTGCTTCTTAACCAAGGCAGTTCATTTCGAATTAGTATCCGAACTTACAACAGCTGCCTTCATTGTCACTTTGAAGCGATTCATTGCAAGAAGAGGGAAAATGGCAGTTATATTTTCCGACAACTCAAAAAACTTCGTTGGTGCTAACGCTGAATTGCAAAAACTTAACAATTTAATCGGGCGTCCTGAAGAAAGGTTAGCTAATTATTTTTCCGAAGAAGGAATTCAATGGAAATTTATTCCTCCTCGAACTCCTAAATTTGGTGGGCTATGGGAGGCAGGTATAAAATCCGCAAAATATCACTTAAAGCGAACAGTAGGCAACGCAAGACTAACATTTGAAGAACTATTAACTGTAGTAACGCAAATCGAGTCTATTTTAAATTCGCGTCCGATAACTCCATTATCATCAGGCATTAATGATATGGAGGCTTTGACACCAGGTCATTTTCTCATCGGAAGGCCAATAACAGCCATCGTTGAACCAGAATTAATCAATGTAAATGAAAATAGGCTTTCTAGATGGCAAAAGATTAGTAGGTGTGTTTAACTTATATGGAATCGGTGGCATCGAGAATATTTGAACACTCTTCAACAACGTTCGAAGTGGCAGTCAGATAGAACAAATTTGAAAATAGGTACCCTAGTATTGGTTAAGGAAGATGGCCTTCCTGTAAATAAGTGGTTGCTAGGTCGCGTTGTAAATGTTTTCCTGAGACCAGACAGGTTAGGGTTATAAATATGCAGACAGTAAAGGGAACTATAAAAAGAGGAATCGCAAAAATAGCGATATTACCATTAGAGGAGAATTCTTCCTAAAGGACTGTTTTTGATTCAACAATCTGCTAACAGTGTAATTTCATTTCTTATAATTGTATTGTATGATTATTGTTTGCAATTTATGTATTAATATCTTGTAATGACTGTTTTTGATTCAACAATCTGCTAACAGTGTAATTTCATTTCTTATAATTGTATTGTATGATTATTGTTTGCAATTTATGTATTAATTATCTTGTAACTATAATGTATATTTAATTATTCATTATTGATTGAAGTGTTTGAACCCTTCAATGCCGGGGGTATGTTGAGTACTAATTGTATGTTTTTGAAAGGATTAATATGTTTCCAACGCATTGGCGATATCTTGTTCTTGGCGCCGGTCTTGGCGCATATTGGCTAGAACGCCACTCATGTAAAACTACGCACTTGCAGTTTTGATTTCGCCTGTAGAGGCACGCAACGCATTTAGACACTTCAATAAATAGTTAAGTTCAATTGTTTATTGTTTAATTGATCATCGTAACCACATCGCATTCGCATCGCAAACACAGGTGATATATTTATTTTAGAGTTCGATTTCCGCTTGACTCCGAATTATCCTTAATTTATGGACATGAGTGTAGTATGAAAATGAATGAATTTTAGAAAAGGTCTCTATTAATTTCTTATTTGGATCCTTTAAAATATCATCAGTGTTGGGGGGGTATTTTCCAGAGACGATTTATTAACAGGTTTTTTTATTGTTATCGCCTCTTTGGTTATGTTAAAGATCACAATCGAAGAGTTTAGCAAAAATGCGCAGTGTTTTCATGATTTATACAGCTTGGAAAATTTTGATTGTGAGACAGTACTCTGTCACAATTTTTGAAGAGAAAAGGAAACGAAGATCATAAGAAAGACATGAAGAAGTTAACTTTGAATGATAAGAAAGCGATGGCCTTTTCCCCTGCAAATAAAAGAGACTCTTCTTATTTCTTAGCCTTTACCACATGTACTAAGACTACTATTAAGCGGTTATTTAGAACTTTAAGTACAAGAAAAATTTAGTTCTGCACGACAGTGGGAAAGGTGCGCTTAAATGGGTTGTGTTTGTTGAGTGTGCATGGGAAGCTGATTGAGAAAGAACAAAATAGCTAGAAAATTCTTGAACGATTTAGCATAGATATGTTAAAAACTAAATAAAAAAACAGTCTTCTGATTACCATTCCTTAAGCTTTAATAATCTACTTATTTGTATATTCGAGCCCATTACTTATTTATCCATTTATTCGATAACTGCAAAGCATGAGAGATCTATCTGTCTAAGGAGAGGTATATCTTCATGGATGATCTTGTAAGGGAAATTGGCTTGTATTTACGTTACACACAGCAAAATCTACAAAAACGCTCTTGCATCCAGCCATTTTACCAGGATTCGAACTCTTGGGTGCGATTAATAACACTTAACTGTCTTTACATTCCATCAGCAAGGAACGTATTTAGTTCAGCTAAAGTCACTTGTACTCCCTTGTCTCTTGATTTTAAAAATAAATAAAATAGTTTTCGTGTATTTTTCCTCTATTTTTATTTTATGTGATAGTTTTCTTAATACAGTGTGATGTTCCTCGTCCTTTGTCTATGATAAAACGTCGAGGAACCCAGTGAACTACGCAGCGACTTATTGTTGAGTTTAGACAACTAACACGTAGACTCGAATTACCACCTTATTCGCTCAAATAAATGATAACAATCGGCCCATTCTCGGGCTTACGGGAAAGCCTCTACTCGGGCTTTAACTCAGAATAAGAAAATAACCTAATATTAACTAAACCTGACTTAGCTGAAGCTAGACATATCATCTAACGTAGTTCGCCCTTAACTTAAACCAGCCGGCGAATATCAACAGGCATGTATAATACGGCCAAGCGTAACAGCTTCAATAATGAATTAGCCAGAAGGCAAACACTAGCACTCTTTATCGAAGTTAGTTGAACTTTCAATAAATACTACTTCTAACCCATTTGCATTCAACGCGATTCTAAAATCTCATTCCGGTAAGGAGTTGTAATTGGGAAACAAGAATTGAAAGGAAAGGTTTTTCAAAATTAAACAAATGTTATAAAATTAAAATACACGTAACATTTTTCTCACCAGAATTTGAGTATTCAAACAAAAAAGTTTCACAACGACCTTGTTGACAGAATTAAATTCTAGAAAAATTTTCTCTAACTTTTGTTTCTAGACTTTTCAAACTTTACATTTCTCAAGCTCAATTACACTACTAAGAATCGCAGTTTAACGTCCTTTTAGGGCCAATTTTACAAAGTGATATAACCGTAAGTTAAAACTAAGATAGAGAGAAATATTTTTCTAAATTTTACATTCTTCTTTTCAGCACTTTACATAATTAATTATCTTGATTTCTTGTGTATCCTTCTAATATATCTGGAAGGGAAAAGTATTAGTACTCTATACAGAGATAAATTTTTACACTTTTCTGTACAATTTAATCTTTTTGTTTATTCCACATGCAATTTCATGCACTCATACTTTAAAATCAATCCCTCAACGCTCTCCATATATGTGTACTGTAAGGCGATGAGCGTGGAAATGGTGTGTTGAAATGACCAACACTACCATCTAACCAGCTTCCTAAAAGTAAAAAAAAAATATTGACACTCCAGACCTAAAAGAACACCTAATTTCCAATACCATAACCTAGTGTACTACAAGCGCAAAAGTGTTCTAAATTTTCGTGTAACTGGAGAGCCTAGCTTTAACGCATTCACTCTATTAACTTTCTTTCAAATATTTCATTTAAAAAAAGTTTGAACTTTAAAGCACATTAACATTCATCAGATAAAATTTACTTCTGTCACAAAAATTTTTACACGTTTAACGTAATAAAGACTTAACTTTACATGACAACGTACACAGTTGCTGTGCATACTTAATATTCCTTTTCGAACAATTTAATTTTAACTTTTAGTTTACAACCATTTGAATCTTAATTTCAAATCTTTCCGACTAAAAGATACACTTTATCGCGAACTCAATTAAAAATCTTGCTTTTAGCAGCATTAAATAAATGTTCTCGCTTGAGAAAAACTTATTCTCCTTCGTAACTTTGAACAAAATGATGTAAATTGAACTTCAATTCACAATGAGAGGAAAAAGAAAATGTTCACTTACCTTTTTGCTTTTTAAAGTCTTCCATTCTTTTTTAGATAAACTTTTACTAGGTCGGACAATTCAGGCTTTGAACTCGGGTTTTCGCTGTACTGGTTAGGAGGTCCTTTGCCTGTGGCTCCAGTGCCTTCCTTTTATGCGGGGGCGAAGCGAATGTAGACTCCGCTGACCTTTTCCGCCTGTGGCTCCAGTGCCTTCCTTTTATGCGGGGGCGAAGCGAATGTAGACTCCGCTGACCTTTTCCACCTCAGACCTCTTCGTGCTTGAACTTGACTGGCTTCTCTTGGGACGCATGTTGGTCTGTAACCACGAACGGCCGATGAAGTTTTATTCGTAGCGTCTGGAACCTGCTGTGATGGAACGTAGTTAGCGCTTCTTCCCGTCAGCCTAATAGCAGATACACTTTATCGCGAACGTACAATGTTAAACACAAGCACATTGTAATGCACATTCAGTTGAACAATGTTAAACGAATTACGCACACTGCGCATGCCCAGAAGAGAATTTGGCGCAATTACGACTTTGGCGTAATTTTAGAAGATAAATATGGTATATCGTTGATATTCTGTTATCTGGACGTAAAGAGTTAAGGGTTTTAAAACTTGTTGGGTTGTACGTTGCTTCATTACTTAGAGTGTAAATATCGATTGTAAACTCCCCAAATTTTCGTTTAAGAAGGAATAGGAACTCCTAAATTCAATAGAATTACACACTTAAATCAAAAAGTAGCTTAATTAAAAAACAAATGTATATCAAATCAAAACCTGAATAAAACTGGAGTTCTAAAGACTCTCAGACTGATTCAACTCTAATTAGCCCTGTTTCTTTGACCTTCATGTAGTCACAAATAAAAGCATCAAGTGTTTCAAAATATGGACGTATTGTTGTCTTTGGAAGATAAAAGTCTGTGTCTCCAAATCTACTTAAAGAATCCAAAAACATAAATTGTTTTTAAGGCTTTTATATGCATTTTCCTTGTAAGCGGGAACCAGTTGCTCTACTCAGTGCCATAAACTAATTACCAAAACACTGAAAAGCTATGACCAGTACGGTACCATATCTTTTGATGATGCTATTTTAAAACAAAGCTTATCTTGTGCAAGCAAAACGATTGTATCTTTGAATATGAAGAATGGTTTCAACACTAAACCAACTCTAAATCCCCAGTGTGGATCTTGATTTTGCTGCTGGCAGTCAACTACTGAAGAGTTATAACCAGTATATAAATATTATACCAATGGCCATTAACAGTATAAGTTTAAATTAAAGGTGTTTAACACCACGCACAGAGGCGAGATCAATAATTGAGTTATACTCATTAATTAATAATTTGTGTAACTGATAAACAATTATATATAGCAATTGATGTGCATGCTATATGCATGGCGTCCAAAGGTGAAGTGAGATCTAAGTAAGAGTGAGGCTAGGCAATGCAAGTCACATGACGTGTACAAGCAAAGTGATTGGTCCTTCAGTCCGATGAAGAAATTTGAGTAAAATAACTTTTTAAGTATTTGAAGATGAGAAATATGTACAATAATACCTTGTGGATGTGATCCTTTAGCTTCTTTAGTAATTTGGATGACTTATTGATATGTTAAATATCAGAAAGGAAAAAAAAACGAAGTCCTATTTTTGCAAGAGATAATAAGTACAAAGCAAATTATCTTTGCAAGTAAAATATATACGCACACAGTTTTGAGTAACTAATGATGCGAAGTTTACGAGAAATAATATGATACAATATATACATCACCCCCATAGCGCATTTTGGTAGATAATTCGAGGTCTTTTAACGGTATATTCTTCAGTAGGATCATATTCTGTGAGGCTTCTAATAGCTGTATATGGAGAGTTTTTCATTTTTTCAAAGAAATTACGAGTACTTATGAGAATTTGATCACGTATAAGGTAGATATTGAGATCACTATGAATTTGAGCATTTCTAACATGCCATGGTGCGTTTACTATGTTTCTGAGGATTTTATTTTGTAAAACATTAATCTTTTGCCTTTCAATCCCCAGTGTGCAACTTGTGATGTTGTATTTATAGTGCGTGAGCTTTGTAGAAAATGGAAAATAATCTTTGGTTATTTTATTTCTTCTCACATTACTTCTAGTTCTATACAGTATGCTTTAGTTATAAAAGAGCTGTCAAAATTATTTGATTATGGTATTATGATTACACATTGACACCAGTGGCTGCTTCATGTTAATGGTACAGAAAACAATACCGTATAGTACAAAAGAGTTATGAAAAGCATAAGGAGGCCACTATGTTAATTAATCTTTTGTCGGGAATGGTCAAACTCTTCGATCATTTAGCCATCTCATCATAGAGAACGTTGTCCGGGATTCACAGTAAAAAGCGACAGAATTAAACCCGTGAGAAAGGGGAAGCATCGTTTCAGTTTTGATGGATAACGTCCTGTGGGACGGATTCGAGGGTGTTCCACATCTCTTTCTTGCCTATATCGAGTTTTTTGATAGACAGTATTTTAAGTTTCCCCATACCGCAAAGACATTATACACGTACACACATCCATGCCTTCCCCGGGATTAGAACTCAGATCCAAGGCTATGGAAGCCGGCTCATCTACAATTATGTTAACTGGGCAGCATTATATGGAAACTGATGATCCTTTATACTAAAATATATAATACTGATACTTTTAGTGCTGTATGCGTATTATGTGATGTATTTTCGAAAACTTCAGTAGCTTATGTTGTTGGATACATTGCTAAGAGGTCAGTAAAAGAATTTCTTTGCAATCTGAATAAGCTTTATTCTTCCGACCTATAAATCTCTATATTTCAATGTATCTGATGGAGTGAGCGATGGACTGTGTTTCTTTTTATATCAGCTTTACTGTCTGTGAAATGGGTAAAAACTTGTAACTGTTTAATGCAACGTGTAATCAGAAAAATTCTCTAATTCTAGAAAAAAATACAGTAGAAATTAATTGATCATGAATGTTTTCATGTGCTGAAAGTATGAGAATCTATAGTCAGTTCCTAGGCTCAGCTCATGATTTATTATAAGCTGAAGGATCAGAATAGCAGCCTAAAGACTAAGCATAAAGTAAAAAAATAAATAATTAATTACGGTAGCAAAGTTTGTTTATGTATATTTATATGTGGGATTTCAGATGTTTACATTAGGGTTATTCAGTAAATCATTAGAAAATTGCTTAACGCAGAATAAATACACAGTCCAGTCACATTAATGTGACCACCACGTACTTTCCATGTCAGATTTAAATAACCAATCACAGAAGGCAGGTGGCAGCACAGTGCAGTTGAGCGTATATAAAGGGTGTGTGAGGGCTTCGGAAAACATTTCAATCGTTGGCGTAATGCAGAAACGAAGCGATTTATCCGACTTCCAAAAGGGCATGATCATTGGCTTTCGGGCCAAGGGTGGAAGCATTTCCGAAACGGCTGAGTTTGTGAACTGTTCGCGTGCCGCCGTGGTAAAAGTGTACCGTGCATGGCAAAATGGGACTGTCCAAAATCAGCGACGTGGCAAATGTGGTGCACCACGGGCCATAGATGACAGAGGCGAACGACGGTTGCGGAGATGCGTTCGGGCAGATAGACGGGCTACCGTTGAGCAACTGACCACCAAAATGAACCAAGGGGCTACCAAAAGTGTCTCCCAAAGTACTATTCAGCGAACATTGCTGCGTCTGGGCCTCCGAAGCAGACGCCTGGTTCGTGCACCTATGCTGACTGCTGTTCATCGACGGCGAAGGCTAGAATTTGCACGCCAGTACAGCAGCTGGACGTCCACTGAGTGGCGACAGGTTGCGTTTTCGGATGAATCGCGTTTTATGCTCCATCGGACAGATGGACGTTGGCGTATAAGGCGTGAAACCTCTGAAAGGAACCACCCTGCAACCATTGCCGGAACGGTCCAAGCTGGAGGCGGGAGCATTATGGTCTGGGGAATGTTTTCCTGGCATTCTCTAGGTTCACTGATCATTGTGGAAGGCACAATGGATCAATACAAGTACGCATCTGTCCTTGCGGACCATGTTCACCCCTACATGCGCATTGTTTTTCCTCAGGATGATGGCATCTTCCAGCAGGACAATGCGAGGTGCCATACAGCTGCCAGTGTACGTGCGTGGTTCGAAGAGCACCAGGATGAGTTTACCGTCCTCCCCTGGCCAGCAAACTCACCTGACTTAAACCCAATCGAGCATCTGTTGGACCATCTCGATCGAGTTGTTCGCGCCATGGATCCTCAACCGCGTAATCTAGCGCAGCTGGCCACGGCATTAGAGTCGGCATGGCTCAACATCCCAGAGAACACCTTCAGGGACCTATGTGACTCTCTTCCTGCACGTCTCGCAGCAGTCCGCTCTGCGAAAGGTGGTTATTCTGGCTTTTGACAGATGGTCACATTAATGTGACTGAACTGTGTATCAGCCAATTTATTATAGGTAATATGGAAATACTGATACTTTGCTTCATTTTAATGTTTTTAAATGCTCTCGAATCGTTTTACTGGTTTATGAATGCATTTATTTATGATCCATGAAGTGAAACATACACATGCTCAGTTCTCCTGATTACTTGCGTAATGACAAAATAAAAATTTGATGTTATATTTAATGCAGTTTTATAATAAAATTTTTGCATGCAATTTTCGCATTAAAGAGATAGAAAGTTCTCAGAAATAAAGTCAAAATTAGAAATTTCTCATTTATTCGCAAAATAAATAAATAAATAACAATAGAATAAAATAAATAAAAATTATAAAATAAAAACTGCTCTTTTTCAATTTACTCTAGTAATAAACTACTGCAATAATGTAAAAAATAAGTTATTGAAAGGAAGGTAACATCTTTATAGTACCAATATTTTCTTCCTTGAATCTTTCCTGTCTATCCATAATTACGATATAGCAGATAACACAATATCTCTCAACAATCACCTGTCACTTTAACAGAAGGCTATGAAACTGAGGCCTATGAACTATGAAGCAGATGGCTATGAGTAGCTGTCTTTTTGATGATTTTATGTCAACACTGTTGCTTTAAAATTCTGAGCGTCAATCTGAGCGTCTTGACAGATTAGTGTAAGAAGTTGTTCTCGAAAGTTATTTTTTTATCAATGAGCTTGTCAAGGAATGTATTTAAAAATAATAAGCTTTCTAATAATCACTTTGGCTTGAAAGCTGATGTAGGAGTGCTTGCGGCTACAGATGGACAAAATAATCTGGTTATTGTAGGATTAATTTGTTGCGTGCGTACACGGCAGTTTATTTAGACTCCTTACAGTTACTATCATCAACAACATTTTGTTCTTATGATCGACTTAACCTTTCCCGTTAGTCAAATTAACTATTCTCTAACACCAGAATAGCCACCATTTTGGTTGTCAAGAGAAGACATTAAAT
This sequence comes from Stegodyphus mimosarum, assembly GCA_000611955.2. Lineage (NCBI taxonomy): Eukaryota > Metazoa > Arthropoda > Arachnida > Araneae > Eresidae > Stegodyphus > Stegodyphus mimosarum. The sequence continues at coordinate 26,097 of KK119546.1, read as the reverse complement.
TATCTGATTGATTTCATAAGATATGAACGAATGTATAGTTTCATCCTTCTAAATTCTGAATCAGCTTTTTAATTTTGAGACAGAATTTAGAAACGAAAGCCATTTGAACTGGTATTTTACGAGATAGAGTTTCATTTTCAAAACATTCTTGTAAGAAACTGATATTCGAGTTGTCATCCTCATATTTTTAAGAAAATCAACAATATGCTCCAATTGCTCAAATAAACAATAGTTTCGAACCAAGATTTTCTCTGAAGATGGAATTCTTGTCTCGAAAGTTGTAGAAGATACCTAGTATAACCATGGTTACAACAGGTGCAGGATGCAATTTTCCTGCCAAGTTTGAGGTGTCTTTCTTTTCAGTGCCTTATGTAAATACTTATCGCATTTTTCTAGTGCAAAAAAGCTGTTTTTGAATGACTAGAGCAATATTTTTTTATTTGAAAAACAATGTTTTCGAAAGTTTACGTAACTCTTCCAACAATGCATTATAAAGTCTCATAAACTGCGACCCAACGATAGAAAATGTGGTTAAACTTCCAAAAATCATCCACCAAAATACATCCTGGTGATCTATATATGTAAACAGCTAAGAATTGTGTTTTTTAGGTTTTTCGTAATTTTACCTGACAGAGTATGCACACAGACTTTGTGATCCTGGCAAAACAAGAAAAGGACTTTGCTTTTCCTCATTATTAGTTCAAAGGGGCAATTTGCGCAGAAGGACTATTAATTTCGTTTTGGCATTTTGCGTTGATTCACTAAAAGCATTGTTTCACTTTTCAAATTGTTGCCACCAAATATTATCGTCCTGTATTATATTTAAAGAAATTAAATAATGAAGAATCTACATAAATGTATATATGTTTCTCGCATTGTGATAAAACACCTAGAGCCATCAAATTTTGAATATTGAACGTTTACACCCGAATATGGGCATCTGGAAACCCAAATTTGAAATTTGGAATTTGCTTTATTATCAATTTCATACTTTGTAAAACATTAACGAATTTTTGATTAACAATCTCAAGGACTTCAAAGCGAGCATAGGCAACGTTGTACAAAAAAAAAACACTTTTATCTCCAGCGCGTGAGACTGTGTATCGGAAATTCTAAAGAGATGCTCATTTTAAAATTATTTTGCGATATTGCTCTTGAACTGAATTTTATGGTTTCAAAGCGAAGAACGTGATATTTAATAAATAAAGGTAACAGACAAAATGTTAAAAAAGTGCCCCTTTGGACGTAATATAAAATCTGAAACCTTTTAGATTTTTTTAAAATTTTCTTATTTAATACTTTTATTTATTCTACTGCATTTTACTATTGTGTATAAGGAAGTACGATGAACAACAAAACTAATCCAAAACCTCTTACAACATTTGAAAATTGAAATAGAATTAACATATTTTATCAGAAAGGCTTCTGATTCGTCCGAATGCATCACGTATTCTGTAAATGTCAAATCGAGAATTCAGTTTTCCCTAAATAAAATTCAAGATTTTGAATGCAATTTTTCTTTACTTTGCTGGACTTTGTGTCTTTTACGTAAGCTAGCGCATGAGGAAAATGTTGTCAAGTAAAAATTATTGCATAATATAGAAAAAAAAGAATGCCTTTTGAATTTGCATTTAATCACGTGACCGAAAGTGCTCTCATACTTTATTCGAACTCTGTTACTTAGAAATATTTTAACTTAAATCTAAGACTGAACTGTTTGTAAAATGTAATGACGATTGGATTCGACCACAAAGATATGCTCTGTAAGTTTATAATAATAATAATTTTATAATTGCTGTGCACGAACTTTGACCTTAAAATGCATGACTTTGCCACCTCTATGATTCACGCCTCCAGGTGAGAGGTGCGCAAATTTACATGTAAATTTTTCTAACTATCGCAAATGGCCAATGGCAATTATAAACGATTGGTAAAAACTCCCTTCAGTTGAGACCAAATGGCAAAAGAATGATCTATGATCTACGAAACAATTTTGTTGGAAGCGATCTGTCGGCTGTGTGCGTGGGGCATTGTGACTCCCATACTATATGCTACGAGTCGCTGGGCTATTTAGGTCATGCGAATTAAACAAATTATTTTTAAATGCCACCTTTCCACCATTTGCTTTAAAAAGAGTTCGTTAAAAATATTTCGTATGTATTCGTAGTTCCATAGATATGAAAGTTACATGTCGCTAATTATATGTGACGAGTAACGTATATTTGTTTCGAAAATATTATTAAATTTTTACAGTATGATTTATTCATTGTTTACATACCACGTGAATGTGAATATTTGGTACTTGCGTATTATCCCATCGACCGGCCAAATAGTGCGATTTAGCGCCAGTTATGCATGACGGTGTCCTTTAGGTTTCCATATTAACGATTGCGGACTGGCGACCGTTGCCGAAATTTCAGCCAGCGGTCGGCGAGATAACTGATATTCCTGAATCTTCCCGATTTTATTTATTTTAAATAAAACAATGGTTTTGCTTAAAAATTGATATTAAACCGTTTATTCTTTAAAAAGCAAGTTAGCTAAATTTCCAAGTTTCTCCTTCTTTTTAGTCCAAAGAGGCTTTGTCCCTGAAGGACTATTGTTTTCGTTTTGCGTCAAAAGTCTGAATCACTTTTCAAACTGTTGCCACAAAATATTGCAGCCCTGTTTTATATTTAAAGAAATTAAATAATGAAGAACCTGCATAAATGCATGTATATTTCTCCAAATGTGATAAAACCTGATAATGATGGTACCTAGAGCTATCCTGTTTTGAATAACGTACGTTTCCACCCGAATATGCGCATCTGGAAGCCCGAATTTGGAATTTGTTTTATTATCTATTTCATATTTTGTAAAACTTTAACGAATTTTTGATGAACAAACTATTTAAAAGCGAGCAATGGCAACACTCTACGAAAAAAAATCTTTTTTATCTAAAGCACGCGGAACTGTGTATCGTAAATTCTAAGGATATATTCATTTAAAAATTATTTTGCGATATAGCTGTTGAACTGAATTTTATGGTTTAAGTGCGAAGAACATGATATTTAATAAATAAAGATAACGCACAAAACGTTAAAAAACTCCCCTTCGGATATAATTTAAAATCTGAAACCTTTCAGATTTTTTTCTTTAAATATTTTGGTTTTCCTTTTTTCCTCTTTTTTTAAAAAAAAAAGCTAGAGGCTTATGTATTTCTGTAAAAGTGTGGTGTAATTTTAATCTTGGAAAATGAGTACAGTAAACGCCACTTAATGTAATCGTCGGTAATATTATCTTCTGTATATTACTATTGATTGTCCGAAGTCTTGCGATTTGTATCCGAAAGCAGGAAAAAGACATCGCTTATTCAGATTAACAGTTCGGTTAATATGATCATACTGCCTATGTCGAGCCGAAAGTCCTCTGGGGGCGGAACTGAGTGAAGTCGTACTGTCACCTGTATAGTGCTCAAGTCTCTTGCCAACGACAGGCGCAATCTTGCTCTTCTTGCCACGATGAATTTCGTGGGCTTTTTCTATAGTTTCTGTTAGATAAGTGAGATAAGTTGCAACACAACACATATGTTGATCATACGTTTAACCTTTGATTCCTAAAAAGGCACTTAGGTTATCCCGTCGCCAGTGAAACTGCCAGCAAGCAGGGCGATTTAGCGCCAGATTGGTCACGACATTTACGCTTTCCTTACATGTAATCCCAACTGATTCTCAATAAGCAACTTTTTGTTTTTATGAACAAAGATATAAATTAACCATTATTGCTATATTTCTCTCGCATTTTTTGGGGAAAGAAAGAATTCTAGAACTCTAGAATCACATTCGTGACTGCAGTCCAGTTCATTTGTTGTGATAGATTCGAACAATCATCTGCGCTCGTACAATACCCATAGCGTTCTAAACAGAGATTACGTTAAAATCGAGAGTCTAGTAAAATAGTAGAAATCGATGAAAGCCTTTTTACAAAGCCAAAAACGAAGTAGGTCGAATAGTTGGGCAACAGTGGCTATTTGGTGAATTGTGCAAAGACTAACGAATATTTTACTGTAAAAGTTGCAGACAAAAATGCAGCTCAGAATTCTGCAGGAACGACTGGCGCAACTTGGTTGAGATCTCCATTGATTTGGTTCGATGATAGCCATATTTTACGAAATAATGAGTAAGTACTGATCACACTATTAACGAGTAAAATTTTTAAACTGCAGTGGGCAAATAAGGTCGAAATATATCATAAAAATTACCAGGTCACAGAGAAATCTCGCCAAGTGAGAGGTTAAGTCACCAAATAGCATGATATCGATTTAAGTTAACCACTTAAAATTAGGCAAAAAAGCAACCTTAGTTTGACGTATATTTTGAATAACTCTGTCGATTTTGAGAGTGATTAGACACAAGTCTTCCTTCTTCAGATGCAAAAATGAATCTGCAGAGCTTTTTTTTTTCCTTTTGGGGAAAAAAATTCCTTGAAAAAATTACGACAAATTAAGGTAATTCTTTGGTTAATTTACATTGGCATGCTCTATTTCAATGAAAAATGTCTTCCGAATAATTAGATTAGCGGTGCAGCATCAGTCAAATAATTTCCATTTTCCTTTAAAGACATTATGAACAAGTTCGTAAACAAACTTTTGCATTTTCCTATGCTATGAAAATAGTAGCTAATTATATGTTTCGTAATATTGTTATATTAAATTTATAAATTATATTAAATACCACTGCTATTTTGAAGAATATTTTCCCTCATCATTAAATGCTATTTTTCGGTTTAAGTTGTCAAAATAGCTGTGGATAAACGTCATAACATAAGCTGCGACTTACATAATTCTCACGGTTCCTACAATGAAAACTATTCTAAAAATGCATGTTAAGAAAATTTAATTTTCAAAACTTTTTATGGTTTATTTCACAAAAGATTTTTTTTTGAAGGTGTCTTTCTCTCATCTGCTTAGATTTTTTTCTGTACAACAAAAAATTTGTTACATAACATGTATTGTAAATTTGAACTTTAGAAAGAAATTTTAATCTTCAGTTATTTAACATTAAAAATTGTCTTGCTTGTCAGCATTATATTAAAATCCGTTGCGTAATATATAATCATAAGAAAATTAATTTAAAATTTTTTTAACAGTTAAAAATATTTCAGTTATATTTAAATGTAGGAAAACAATAAAATTTTTAAATAATTTTAATTAATTTAGGGTCATACAAATGTAAAACGGATTTGCTAAAAGAAAGATCGTTTCTGCTGAAACATGCGGTATTCATCCGCTGCTGACTCTATAGTACTAGTTAAAGCAAAATACAAAAGAAATATTTCACTAAAACATTTAATGATAATTAATGTACTTTCGAAAGTTTAAATAAGTTTAAATAATTAAAAATAAAACTACGGTTATTTCCAAAATTTTTTTTTCCTGCTTGTGGTTGTATAAGCAAGAAACAATCAGCCGCCCACACGGTATAGTGGTTAGGGGTGGTGGTTACTGTAATGCCGAAAGCCCGGGTTCGAATGGCCAAGGCACAGATGTTTGTAAATGTATAGTGTCTATATGGCATGCGGGGCACTCTAAATATGTTAATTTCAAAATATGAGCTGGTAGATTTTGCCAGAAACGGAAGAAATTGCGGTAAAATTTCCGCAGGAATACAGAATTTTACTGAAAACTTTCTAAAGGGAAACGAGTGAATGCATTTTCCCCTAGATAGCCGCTGTTACCGAGGGTTGCACGAAGACAAGTCTTTGCAAATCTCCGTTTTTTTCAAAGGGAAAACAGATCGCTGTGTACTCCGGGAGATGAAAGCGCAATGTAAGTATTTTATCACGTAATCCTTATTTAATAACTCAAATTTGTATTTTAATTTGCTAAAGTATGTTTTGTTTTCATATGTTGATAATGTTTATGATTTAAGACAGGTATGGATAGTTTGAGAGTCTTTCTTTAAAAAAAGGTACGAAAAACCACTAACTTGCACCTGATATGTAACTTTTACCTTTTCTTCTGTAAAAAATCCCCAAATTGCCCCAAGGTAGTTGTGTTAATACGTAAGTAACTGTTATGAATTATCTAAGTTAAAATACGAAATGAAAAAAAAATTGCGTCTGTGAAACCTACCACAGGACAGGAATTTTAAGAAACATATTATTCAAAAAGTTAATTTTAAATTTAAAGATTTTTATGTTTTGTATACTTATATATTATGTTATTTATATACTTATGTTTTATATACTATATATATTTTTTGTTTTATATATTTATGTTATATATACTTTTATATGTTTTGTTTTATATAGATTTTTATGTTTTTATGTTTTATACCTAAAGTTAAATTAAGACCGATTTCTCGTGAGTGAATATCATTTGCACTGTGTACTTTCTCTTCACTGCTCAGATTTTTATGCTGGCCGAATATCCCGCAGTGGCCGAAACCGTTTGCATTATATCTATGCTAGATTACCTTGTTTTCTCATCCAAGTTCTTTGCTATGAAAACGCATACAGAGGCCCACCAGCGGCCGAGAACTAAAGTCTCTCAATACTGGTAGTTCAGTCCGAGGTTCGAATCCCGGGGAACGGCCTGGCTTCATAGGCGTTTCCGTAATTTTCCCCATGTATAACATGGGTACGAGTCAGTTGCCCTTAAAAGTCCTCCTCGGGCATCCATCCCTTTGGCGAATACCACTGTGTGCGTCGCCGTAACAAAATTAAAAAAAAGACACATAAAAAAACGGATTTATATTACCGCCTTTATTTGCTACAGAGGCACACAAAAAAAGTGGCACTTTCCAGGTCAGCGCAAGTCGCAAAGGTGAGGAGCCCTATGTTTCAAGAAGCCTCCAAATCGTTAATTCATTTTTAAAAATTTACAAACGTAAGCTATGTCTTAAGAGGCCTGGAGATGTTCATGAATCTGCCTCTGGATGCAGATAATAAGATTTATCATGCGAGTTAAGATGTTAAGATGCGGAAAAGAAGGCTCGAAGTCAAAACATTCAGGATTCGTAGTTTGTCGGTAAGCTGTCCCAATGGAGATGATAAATATTAAACTCACGTTTATGTTTTCTCATTTCAGCGTCTAACATGATATAAACATAATAACATCATTTAAACTGGAGATTCGTAGATTTCAATCGAGTTGCTTTCAGAGAACAGTATAGATATTGCTTGAAGAGAGATTCTAAAGTTATAATATTTTTCTAAAGCGAGATAAGACACGAAAAATACTCCGCAATGTTCTCATAGGACAAATTTAAAAGTCATGGAAGTATGATTTAGGATGGAATTATATCAAATAAATGGCCCTCACACTTTCAAGTGTTTCACTGAGGCTTCTCATGTGTTCAGATATATGAATGTGAAATCTGAGGTCTTACGTGAACATTTTACAGAAGTTCACGTAATGCAATGAATCTCTTTTAACTGGCAATAATGCTCTATGCGTTCGAATAACAATAATTTCAGAACATTTATAATGTAAGTGTATCTAAAATAACCTACAGTAACTACTTCCAGCCGTAAAAATCTAATCGAAGATGGCTGAGATGGTTTCGGTAGCAAAATTTAAGAAATTCAGCCTCTTTCTAGGATTTTCCAGCAGTGAGCGAGTGCTCCCATTCCTGGAATTGTATCAAAAGGCCAAGAAGCAGCAAAGCCTGCTGTTGCAAAACTTTCCAAAACTGTTGTAAGCACCAGCCAGTTTTTTGTTTTGATTCAGAAATTGTACATATTATTTTTATCTTTTGTATATTTTTCATTATCATTATTTCATATTTCTGATTTTTCTCTTTTTGTCTTTACTTAATTTTAAACTTGTATAGCATTTTAGTTGCACCTCGTGTTGTATGAAAATAAGATCTTGAAGAAATTTCTCTTTCCCGTCAGAGAAACAGAAAATGTTACAGCCATTTTCATGAATTTTTCCTTAATTTTTGACTTTAGTGAGTAGTACTTGTAAGTATTTCATGGTAGTTCTATAAACGTAGCGAGTTATGCGAATCTGTTCAACGCTTTAACGGCAAAGCATTTTCATCATCTCATCGCAAAAAATGTATGAAAGCTGCACTTTTTATTATCGTTCTTAAAACTTTACATGAAAAACTCAGTAAGAATTCTTTTCGTGCTTTTTATTTCTTCACTCTTTGGATGGAAGAAAAACATGACTTGTAAAAACAAGTTAATGTTAAAATGTTAAGTAACAAATTTTAAACTTGTATAGCATTTTAGTTGCACCTCGTGTTGTATGAAAATAAGATCTTGAAGAAATTTTTTTTAAGTTACTTTGTTACTTAACATTTGGAATTTGATACGTGTAATTTTCCTTTAACACCCATGTAAGTTGATAGGCATTTTTCATGATGTCATCGAACATTTAAATTGACTTTTAATATTAAGTTGGTTTTGAAAATGATCATTCTTTGTTTGCAATATCAACAGGTAAAATAAAAAATATTTTTGAAAAAATTAATAAGTTGAGAAATCAAATGGAAAAGAAACACACCATTATAAAATTTAAAGTTAAGCTAAAAAAAAAAGAAACGCTATATTAACTGTATTTATTTCCAGAAGGATCAAACGCAGTTCGCTCTGCTTTAGGAACAAGAACATTTTTGATTTTCCTAACGTCTAATTTTATTTTTTCTTTTGCTCGTAAATTAAAAGGGACATGTGTCTGATTACCTTCTAAATTCAGTTTCAGTTGCTCTTTTAATGCCCTGTTTAAGTTAAAATTTTTATATTGTTAGATAAGTCTAGTAAGGGTTTTGAGTGCATAATTTTTCCTTCCTTGCAGATGCTTCTTTAAACACATATCTCGTTGTATACTTTAATAGGATGCACGTCTTTCTGATTATCACGTTTGAAAATACTTCCGAAATCGTAAAACATTTTCGTAAATTTTCACTTTAACACGTTTACTGCCAACTACGAGATAACTCGTAGATTGCGTTTTTTCTGGGACGCCAACTACGAGTTATCTCGTACTGTGTTTACTTGCCATTGTTGTGTAGCTACGATTAAACTCGGAATATATCAGTGCTAATATCGACAGGTGGCTTCTGGGAAAAGAACAAAAATATCAATGCCGGCTTGCATGCACAGAAAATTTATTAAAAAAAGAACAAAAAATAAAATTATAAAAATTAATTGAAATTCAAGAAATAAAATAATATTTTATTGTTTGTGGAACTACTTAAAACAATCTTCCACACAAAGGGCTGGCTTCTCTTTACAGGCTGGGCAGAAATAACGCGTTTCTCGGCGTGTTTTTGCTTGGGTACATATACGACATGGCTTTATCGGACGCTGTTTTTTTTCGGTAGGTGGTAGATTTTCTAAATAATGGAGCTCTTGCAACATAATTTTTTTCGAAACTGCTTGAATCTCTTCTCCAATCAACGCGACGACGAATTCTTCTCTGAACTTTAACAGTTTTATTGTAGAAGAAGTTACTTTTTGAAACATTTTGTGAGCATTGTGTATATATATATCTCTATAATACATAGCGAAACCTTTACGGGCCATCTAATAGCCTTTCTTAGAGATGAGTAGTTCGAAAGCATTTGATCGGATCGGTCAATGCCATATATTCAATTATTGTAATCTCGAATTATATTCGGTTTCATAGAAATTTTTCCATTGCGACAGGTGGTCTGCGTGCGAATTAACTCGTAGTTGGCTTCTGTGATTAAATCAAATTCTCATTTTAGGCCAGATTTCTGAAAATTGCTGTGGCAGTCAACGTGTTAAGATTCTGGCAAAAATAAAAATATTACCACTATCCATTTCTTGTTCTTTAAAACTTCTAATTAAGTACATGCAATGTCAAAAAGCGTATGGAATATGCTAAATCTAAATTTATCAAAAAGCTCGTAGTGATTCCTCATTCCGCTGTATTCAGACTATCGTATCTCATGCCTTCATCAAATTTCAGCTGTATGTTTAAAGCTCTGATTTTTCATGTAATATCTTCTTTATTATTTTTTACCTCAATTTTAAGCACGTTGTGTTGAATGAATCTTGTATAGAGGAGATAACAAAATCTTTTTACCTTTCAACCTAATAAAATCCTCCTGATCTAATGAAATCTTTTTATTTTCCTACCTAATAAAATACTCTTAAATGAAATCTCTTTGCCTTTCAATAAAGTATAAAACAAGTTTAACATTCATACTTACCCTTGAAGTTATTTGCTGAAGAGATTTATTATTGCAACAGCCTGGTGTCATATTTTCAAACATAAATAAAATATAAATTTAAAAACTTCTATTTTAATGGAATCATGTAATATTATTAGCATGTAGCACTTTTTAATTAAAATTACAATAATTCAGAATTTCATAGAGTATATAGTAATATATATACTATACGATATGGAAGAGATTGAATTGCTTCAATTTTACTTCCTATGGAATATATAATGAGCATTAATTTTAATGTCAGTAAGTTTAATATTTAATTTAGCATTAGATCATTAATTTTAATCTTCAGTCATTAATTTTGACGTCATATCAATCGCAATGCCGAATAAATTATGAACAGCTTATGTTATGTCGTTGAAACGAAATACTGAAATGAATTTGAATACTGAAACCATCATAGAGAAGGAAATGTTGATTATAATTATGAGATTGTTGAAAAGTAAAACATTGCATAAGAAAACGCATGGTCTTGCAGCATAAAATTAGCAAAGCAACAACCTTTGTGTTTGGTGTAGATTTTACGACCAAACACAAGGTTGTTGCTTTGCTAATTTCATGTTTTATTTTGGAGTGTTTCTCTTCTGTTTTGATGGTCTTGTAGCTTTTGCTGTGTCGGAAAATCAACATATTCTAATGAATACAAAGCATACAATATATTCGACATAAATTAAGAAGCCTGGTAAGGTACTTATTTAGATTTTAGAAGTTACATTTACATAAGAAAGCTACACTGGTTATCACAAAATTAAGGAAAAACCACAAAAATAGCGATAACTCACTCAAAAATAAGCCAAACCGTGTAAAATCTGAATATGTTGCCAAGTAAGAGTAGCTGAGTAAAACTGCAGTATGCAAATTAGTGGTGCTGCACTCGGAATACGTCATCTGCGAGGAGCATAAAAGCCCATGTTTGAGAGCAAGCCCACATATTTCACTGTGATAGTGACATCAGAAATCTGAGATAGCCAATTCGTAACAATGACCTCCAGGCATCATTTGCCTGCAGAACTACGACGGAGAGCCATTGGGAGACTAGAGGCAGGACAAAGTCAAACAGAAGTGGCCAGATTGCTAAATGTGAGTCCCTCTGTGGTTCATAGGCTTTGAAGGCAATTCCAAACCACAGATTCGGCATCTAGGAGGTTCAGCCAAGGACGGCCAACTGCTACGACGAGCGTTGATGACCTATATTTTACATTATGTGCAAGCACGAATGGAACCGTACTCCGACTCTTCTTATATCCTCCCTTGGCTGCAGCCACCGGAATGTTGGTGTCAACATCAACTGTGCGTAGAAGACTTCACGAAGGTTGTCTCTATGCGAGGCGACCAGCCATTTGCATGCCGCTCACGTTACGCCATAGGAGGAACTGTTTTCAGAGGGCACGACAACATTTCCCTGGACGCCTGATCAATGGAGGGCTGTTCTCTTTACGGATGAGTCCAGGTTTAGTCTAGAAAGCGATAGTAGGCGTTATTTGATATGGAGAGAACCTGGAACCCGTTATCATCCGTAAAACATCTGTGAAAGAGATGCATACGGAAGAGACAGTGTCTGTGTTTGGGGTGGCATCTCTTTGGGCGGACTCACAGACCTCCATGTCTTTCCAAGGGAAACCGTGAATGCTCAGGTTTATAGAGATGACATCCTTGATGCTTATGTGCGCCCATATGCCGGGGCAATAGATGATGCTTTCCTGTTACAGGACGACAACGCAAGACCACACAGGGCTCGCATCGTAGATGGTTATCTTCAACAGGAAACAATTATGCGCATGGAGTGGCCAGCTCAATCTCCGGACTTGAATCCTATCGAGCATGTTTGAGATGCTTTAGGAAGACGTCTAGTTGCTCTCAATCCGCCCCCTCAGACCCTTGACGCGCTTGCAACTGCTTTGCAAGAGCAATGGCTCTCCCTTCCTATGGAACTGATAGACTGCATAATTAAAAGCATTACGCATCGCCGTATGTGCTGTATTGCTTCTAGAGGAGATCATATTCCATATTGAAGGTACTTTTCCTATAGCAAACTGACACCTTTGATTTGTTCATTTTATACATGTGCTAATTTCTATACTACCATAATTGTCTGGTAATTTCTTTTTATGTTATTGGATACCTTACTATGTGTTGTATATTGTGGGTAAGTTTCATAAAATTCTACATATAACTTTTTCAGTAATCGTGATTTTTTGCAATTTTTCCTTAATTTGTGATAACCAGTGTATTTCCCTAAGTATTATATAACAATTAACGAACTACATACTATAAAGACATTATACTTACATATTAACGAAACCACCTTAGAAGAAATGTAGAAGTCGTCAAATTTTCTGAATGCAACAAATTCTGGAAACCAAGCATATAATTTTTAGACAGTCACGTATATAACAGTTTTTTAGGTTTAGCAAGCAACATCGTCCTTCTTGTATGCATTCGTTTGTTACATTGGAAGGTTTTTATAGGGAAATCGTGGTATATTTTGTCTTAAACTCAATTTTAAAATATGCTATTGTGAGATATACATGGCAGTGGAAGAAAGGATGGTATAATTTCTGTAGGAATACAACGTTTTTTTGCTACAACATCACTGAGGGGAACAATTGTTTTGAATCTACTCTTATAGCAACTGCTATAAAATTTCTACCAGAACAAACAAACAAACAAGCAAAAAAAAAAAAAA
>KK119546.1:0-13206 GCA_000611955.2 Stegodyphus mimosarum | reverse complement strand
GCAAGTAAGTTTATTGATGCATTTTCGAAACTATGAAGGGCATTAATAAATATGCAAAATAATATATATATATATATATAGATAGATAGATAGATGTAAAATATAAAAAATCACGATGGCTTTGCTCTACGCGAACAGCAAGCAACCTTTAATTAACTTTCCACGATTTCAAGATCTTCCCCCTAGACCAGTACTTGCCAGAACTCTCTCGCCTGTTATATAACCGCTACTATAAATAGCTCTACGCGCCATTTTTTGTCAGATTGCTTTCTGACACTCCTGCAATGCAAATGCTTTGCTCTGTCTCTTCGTTTTTCTTTTGTTAAAACTATTTATGACGTCGAGTTCTAAATTTACTAGTATTACTATTTAAATTATTATCGAATCAGTGATCTTCACATAAAGAAAAGCTGTCATTTCAATCGAATAAAGATGTGGAGTTCTTAAAGTGAAATTCTCTCTGTTCAGTTCTGCAGTCTTTCCACTCCCAACGACAACATCCGGTTTCTCGACTGGAAATATCACACACACATATGTATATATATATATATATATAAATCTTCAAAGTAGTTGCACTAATGCGTAAGTGCCAAAGAGTTTCTACTTTTGCTTGTGTTACAAAAAGTGTTTCTATTGAGGTTAAATATGAAACAAAGCGGATTGGTCTTCAAGATTTTAGCTACTTAAATATCGGAATGTGATATATTTTCACTCTTATGTTTTATTAACATCAAGCACGAAGCCGAAGAACCTGGGCTAATATTAAACAATCTTTAGAATGAACAAATGAAAAAATGTTTCCCTACGATATTACTTAAAATATGTAAAATTTCAACTTGTCTGCCTATTAAAATTAAGCTACAAATGCAGCAGTTTTAATTTAGGTGCTCTTTCTACAAAAAGTTGCATAATCAAAATTAACAAATAATCCATTTTGTATCAAATTTAGAAGCAATTCAATGAATTTTAAGGAATTTCAATTATTCTTTGGATATAATATATTTAATGAGCTTATAATATATTTAAAATCCATACGCTGACGTCGCAGAACTTTATTATTTCCATTTCATATATGCGTTGCGTTCGAAAACTAGTAGCATTTTCATTTTTTTCTAATTTTTAAATTTATTCCAACTAAAATTTTTATATGTGTCAGTCTTGTTCTATGCATGTGTAAGGGTTTTGGTAAATAATGATACTCTGCTTATTGTGAATCTATTATTTTCACCAGGTGTGAAAGTGTACAACAAAATGTAAAAGTGTAAATTTACTACATCAAGTAAATAAATAAATTCAAATAAAATCATATCTGCATTTACCATTTTTCTGTTATAATGTGCTCTAAAATAAATTACAGGCAAGTTTACAAGACAAGCGAGCAGCCAAGCATGCATGCAATGTGCAAGGAAGGTCTTTTAATTTTGAACTAACAATCATTCTAGGAAGGGAGCGAAGAACATAAGAATCTGCTTAGCTAAAGCTACAAAATGTTAAAAAATTATCTACTAAAACTCTGCAGATAGGCAATTAAACTGTTTTAAAAAGAAGACATTTGGCAATGCAATGCTATTTTTTGATTTTCTAAAATTTCAAAATTATATTTTCGAAGTCTGCAGATGCATGATTTTCACAGCGAAAATATAAAACATTAAATGAATTGATGAATGCGGAATGTGAATCTGCATTATTCGTTCATTTAAGGAGTTTCATTCTTTTGGTTACTAGCATGTTTGATTTCTGTCTTTTATACCACAGTTCGTGGGATAAGATATACTACATCCCACATCTCCGAATATAAATGCCCACCAGCGTCCGAGCGGTAAAGTCACTAAACACTGATTAGTTTGATCTGCGTTCGATTCCAGGCGACAGCTTTCCTTGTTAATTTCGCCCTTTCGGACATAAAATTCATGTTCCTTGATACGAAACTTTAACGCTCTTTTTGTTTGGCCAATATATCTCAAGCCACACTGATACGATATACTATAAATTCCCCAAGAATTAAAGTCAGAAACAGAATCTTTTAGAGTCGAACCGTGAATTTTATTGATAGGGGAGAAACTGACCTGAAAATTGAATTTGTGGAGAATCCGTGCAACCTTATAACTAACAGAAGGATAAAATGGAAGCACGACAAAGTCATTAATATTATTTCTAACAGTGGAATGTCTTCTATGATGGGAATCTGAAAACTTTTTAACAGCTTTATCAATGATCACGGGAGAAAATCCTCGGTCAATAGCAACTGCTTTTAAATAATTAAGTTCATTGGTAAGCAAGGATTCTGTGGAACAAACTTTGAGCGCGCGAAATACATAATAGTAAAAAGAAGCCATTTTTTGCTTAACAGGGTGGCATGACTTAGCATGGGGTGGTAAACAAACTGCAAAGGGTTTACGGTACACAGTAGTGCTAAAATCAATTTCATTGCGGATTATAAGAATATCAAGGAAGGGAAGGGAATTGTTGGATTCAATTTCAAGAGTGAATTGGATGGCTGGATCAATTGAATTTATAATAGATAAAATCTCGGATAAATCGTCTTTATTATCATCAAAAAAGTGCGAAAGTGTCATCTACATAACGAATCCAGAGACGAAAAGATAGTTTATCAAATAATTTTACCTCAAAATAGTGCATATAAATGTCAGCAAGTACAGGACTGAGAGGATTACCCATAGCTAATCCTTCAATTTGACGATAATATTCATTTTGGAAAACAAAGTGGGTTTGACTGAGAGAGACTTTAGTAAGGGAAACCAACTCATCAATTTCAGTATGCGTGAAATGGAATTCCCTAAGCCTAGTTTCAAGACATTTTAGTGCTCCTTCGACTGGAACATTAGTAACCAGTGATTTGACGTCAAATGAAACCATAATGGAACGCAGTGGAGAAATACCTTTAAGTTTATCGATGACTTCAGAAGAATTTTTTACAGTGTGAATATTGTTAGCAAGTAAAGGAGAAAATCTGGAAACTAAATATTTGGACAAAGGATATGATGCTGTACCTATGTTGGAAACAATTGGTCGAAAAGAAATCCCAGTTTTATGGACTTTTGGGAGAGCGTAAAGTCTAGCACAGTTAACAATAGGTGGAATAAGTGATTTCTTCAACTGTGTTGGGAGTATGTGAGAAGATTTAATAGTTGTTTTAACTTTTGTGAGGTCCGAAGTTGAAGGATCTTTAGGGATCGTGCAGTATGGGCCTTCATTTATCAGTTTACAGACTCCAGCAATATATGTGGGTTTGTCTATAACAACGATTTGTCCGCCCTTATCAGCTGTAGAAATAATAATATTAGTATCAGAATGAATTTCACGTAAGGTCTCTCTTTCCTTTTTGGTAAGATTCAAACCCAAAGATTTGTTATTAAAATTAACGTTATGAGTAATTAGGTGGCGGATTGTATCCTTCTGCGTTTCTGAAATTTTGGAGAATTTAAAAGCTTTTTCAATAGGGTCGATGATTTGAGGAACTGAAGATTTAGATGTCTTTGAAAAGTTGAAGTTATATTTTAATACTTTTAACTGATCCTCCGAAAGATTCTTGTTGGAGATATTCGATGGGGTGAGCGTTTACAGTGGGAAGATTAACTAGATGGGTGGGACTAACCGACTGGTGTGTGAGTTTAAGGAATTTAGAAATAAGCACATTTAGAGCATTGTAGAGTGAACGAGCACTTTTGGTGCCCATAAATTTCTCAGATAAACATTCCTTTTTTGTTTCATCATCACTTTTTGTTAAGCAATGCTATAATCATTTTTACTGAGTTAATGCTACGGACGAAACTGAAGATGGTATTACCTATAAGATAGATAATAAGAATCTTCGAAAAACTGCTGGAAAATTCTTAATCGAATACCCGTTTTAAAGGTTTTGATTAATGAACGTTAGGATTAAATAAAGTAAAAATAATAGTTTTCAATTATTCCTTTAAAATATCATTTTTTGTGATCGAATTATTTACGAGTCAATAGTATAAGTCATTTTGGCCTTTTATGTAAGGACAATATAAATATGGAAGAAAGATTTCAAATCATTTTATTCGTTTAGAAATATATAATGTTAAAAAAATTAATCTCAGAGGCATGCACGTGGGCAAATAAACTATATAAAAAGACACTATGTTCGGAGAAGCAGTACTGTTTTGTTTTTTACCAAAATTTCAAATGCTTTCAAACTTTCATCAATAAATTCGCTGCTATTCCAAAACTTCATCTTCAACAATTTTTTTAATTATCTGTACTAACCAATTTGAACTGCTATCGTTATTTTCCAATGTATACGACCAGATAGATTTTATTTAAAATCAGCTTGAAGTTGAAAATCTTCCTATTTAAACAGAATTTTATCACCTCTCTCCCAGACTGTTTTCGAATTATATCTATTACAAATAATCGATATCCAGCAGTATGTGAATAAAATTTTACTTTTTGTAAAGATTATTTTAGAAATTCATCTTTATATTGCCAAACAGAATAATGAACACTACTGCTGATAAGAATTTCAATGAAGTAACACTAGTGATCACTAAAGCATTAGCTTAATTTTTCAACCATACTCTGAGCGTTTTGTTCAAGATGGGGCGATACGTCATGTCACGCATTTTTAAAATCAACCAATACACAGTCGCTAGAGCAGTTTGGTACACAGTAGTGCAGCATAATATAAAATCTCAACACTTTTAACTATTGCTTTCAACTATATGTAATACACAGTAAAAGCTCCGTTTAATACAGTAAAAGCAGTAAAAGCTCCGTTAATATGTAATACACAGTAAAAGCTCCGTTTAATTGCGAAATCTTTACATTAAATACGTTTTGGGTTATTAAAACTTCTTTATTTAAATATTTTTCTGAATTAATTTTTATAGATTAATAATTATTGCTGAAAATTAACCAAAATTAATGGGAGTGAGAACCATTCAACGGCGCCCCTTTTCGTGCGGTACCTGCCTGCCGTGCAGGCCTTACAGATTCGCTTGCTCGGCCCCTGATCAGTAAACATTATCGAGTAATTATTTAGAATTCTGAATTTCTGTTTAATATTTTGTTTTGGTGGTTTCTACGTCAAGAAATTCAAAAGAAATCAGAAGTTCTTTCAAACATCTGTTTGTTGCAAACAATAGATTTATGAAATTTTCTTTTCCGTTGACGCAATTGTTTTGTAAACCAGATCTGCTTAAACTACAACTGAAATAAATGAGTAATTGTTATGCATTATTTAAAATAATTAATTTAGACATTCTTTGTATATATAATGTTACCAGTTGGGAACAGTAGCAGGTAAGCGGCTTAGCTTTTGATAATCATCTCTCCGAAGCACACCGATCGCAGTTCTTCAGCTGTAGAACTTGTAAGCCGATTTAAAAACGCAACCATAGCGTGCTTTTTCACATACAAGAGAAAGTACTGGTTTTGCATAGAACGGAAGCAAGAAACCAGGCCATTATCAACAGTACTAAATATACCTCCAAAGATGATAATGAGTATATTATATGAATTTTAACTCGAAAATTTTCAAAGACGCTAGTAGAAAAGTCTCTTCTCCATATTAAGTCTGTTTTTTAAATTTCTTATATTTCCATTCAACTGATGTTGTATTCCCCATATGTCTAAAAATTGTTATTTAAAGTTTGAAGAATTCTATCCTGATTTCGGCCCCTATCCCCGCCGTTAAACCTCCTACTTCTTTACTCTGTTGTTTGGTGGTTTTAAAGGACTGTTCAACTGTTTCCCAGCAAGCTGAGAGTAAGAATGTGGCGGGTGGTTTTGGCAACTGAGAGACTTTCTTTTGAGGGAAGCAATACAAAATAAACGATATCTCCTGCAGTTAAGATACGATAGGGAAGAGGCTCTTCGTTAAAGTAGAAAATGATCCATAAGAAACTTAAAAGAGTGATTATTTAATTGAAATTTCGGAAATTATTTTCAAAATTATGTTTGTCAATTTTACGAATGCTAAGTAACCTAGAATTTTAGCTAATTAAATATTCATAATTCATAAAAAATTAATTTTAAATAAGAAATTAGAGTAATTAAATGAGAGAAAGTTTTCTTTAAAAATTTTACGATTGTTTATGCAATTTAGCCAAAGCACACGATGGCAATGCATTTAAAATCCGAGAAGCACCTTAGGTAATTGAATAGGATGTCTCATATTCTATATACCCTCCTCCCTAAAATCAAACTCTTAGCACTTTCGAACAAACAGATTTTAAGTGCCTTCAATTCACAAAGATATTACAGTCGTTTGTGCCTTCTTTAAAATTCAAACCTGATTTCTTCGGCGCGTGCAGTCAGCCTTTGACAACCACCATTACTGTTCTAGGCAGTTCTTTTTATTATTAATATTCTAAGAATAATTTACATTCTTTAATGTTTAAACTCTAAAATTTGTTTCTTCGATCCTGTTATCCTCAAGCGTAAAACCTGCTGCTCGTCTTTTAAACTTGAATACGCTGCATATTCCAGAGAAATAGTATATTAAAAGGTCTGGTAGCTTGAATAGATAAAGTATGGCAATCGTAAAAAAGTTAAAAATTAGCAATGGATAAAATGACGCTCTGCAAAAACTGCCCATTATTTTTAATTACAATAAGTATGCTGCGGTGGTGATTAAAAAAACTAAGTAAATGAATATAATGCATTAAATGATTCAAAGTTACCAAGACCAATGCCTTTCGACGAAATAAGTAGAGTTGCATCACACTTTTAGCAAAGCTTTATTTTTATTTATACATCTTAATTACTATACTTCACCAGCTGTAAAAATACATATTCATGATAAGTCTGTTGAATACAGATCAAATCTGGAACCACTGGAGTCTAAAAGTAAGCATTTTACTATTCAGTTACCAAGCCTTTCGTTGTTTCCCTACTGCAAACTTGCGAAAGGCTGAAACTCGCACGCACAATAGTGGCATAGCTAAGGGAGAGCATGGGAGAATCTGTCTCATACAGGGTAGGCCAAACTGATGCTTCGATATTTTAGAATGAAATTTTTTCCGTTCTTGACAAGCAGGAGAGGGCGCAAATTCATCAGATGTGCCCGGGCCGTGAAAACTTTAGCTAAGGCTCTGTCGCACAAGTACATCTTATTCAATCCACGGCATTGAAAAAAAGGATCCAATTTCCTTAATTTACCAATTTCCTTAAGTATTCTTCCTAGACATTTACTTCTAATCATAAAATTTCTGAAATAAGATCAACATTACACAAAAACAGGAGAGTTCTAAAAATTCAAAATTTAATTCTTTGTGTAGCTCCTGAAATGCGAAAACTCTAGTTAGCGAAGTATTCATTAAGCTTTGTTAAGACAGACGTTAAGATTTCTAACACTTTACATTTAAGTGCAAAATTACTGGATATATTAGTAATTTCCAGTTTCATGGGCCAGATTCAATTTTAAAAGTTTTGCCCAATACGGACTTATTAATCGACACAGAAAGCAACATTTGTTGTGTGATTCGACCCAAACCTGGTGTTTGGTGGTAAGTTCAGTAATTAATGATTATTAAATAGCTTATGTTGAATTTTTATAGGGTTACAGTTACCTGGAAACACTTTTAACACAATAAATAAGGCCGCAAAATAAATAAGATGTATACTTTTATATCCACTATTAGAATATTTACAGGGGCTTTCATTTTCACTAAATGTTGAATTCTTTTGTCTTCTTTCATATCTGCACTGACAAAAAAAAAAAAAAAAAAACTAAACATACATGGGCAGTAATAAACATTTGGCACGAGGACAGGACATCCTATAGAGAAGGGTAAAATAAGGTATACAAACATTTTGAAACTTAACATATCTCCCCTCTCCCGACTGAATTCTCAAGTTCAGAATGACTACTAGAAGCAAGGTTGCATTTGGAAATTGGTTGTGGATGAAGTCCAGTTGAAGTTTGTAATTAAATAATTGCGTTTTTTCCAGGAAAACCTTCTGTGATTCTTCCAAGATTCCATTTCAGAGGTTGGTTGGTTGGTTATTCAATTATGGCAAAGCACACGAGGTCTATCTGCCTAAAGGGAGGGATGCTTTCGTGGAGGACTTTCTAAGGGAAACTGGCTCGTATACACGTTACACATGGGGAAAACCACGAAAACGCCCATGCAGCTAGCCCGTTCGCGGGATTCGAACCTCGGACCGAACTACCAGTGTTCAGCGTCTTTACAGCTCGGCCGCTGGTAGGCCCCATTTCAGAGGAGGAAGAGAATTCTTCTTGTACTTGAATATTCTTTGCAGGCAAAATTCACTTTTCTCGTAGTTGCAGCTGATTCAGATATTCTTACTGCCATCTTGACCAAAACAGATCACGAAGTTGCTGAATCAGATGCCATCTTGACTATAAGTAAAGTGATTTTGTTGGAGCTTTCTCAGGAAACGACATTATAGGAGTACCTATTAAAAATATCCTGAATTTTGTGATAATATTGTACCAATGAGGTTGTGAAATAATGATTTTTTGGTACAAGAATTTTGTGTTGTCAATTTTGATCTAACTTTGAATTTATTAATCATCCTCCTACTCTAATAATCAAATCTCCATCAAGGAAAATATCTATTGGAATCAGTCTGCTGTTTTGGGGCAAGGGAAGTCTATTTTTAAATGGTCGCACTCAAGCTTCAGTTCTGATTTTTGAATGAGCTTGACTATAGATTTAGTTGCTTCCTCATGCTCTCCAACTGATAATATACTTTTGATTGCTTGAATTTTAATTCGTATTTTGTAATTTCTAATGAATCTGAAACATCCCAAGATTATGCTAATACATTTTGAAAACAATGAGTATTTAGAAATAATTTCTAACATAGCAGTAACTTCAGGTGTATCTGAGATGGTGATGCTGAATGACAGAAACGATTTCTTTTGTTCTTCGCATCTGATATCAGTCATGGATGCTTCTTGTGAATCTCCACACAGAGAGAAACCGTTTTCTTTATAAACAAGGTACCTCTAATAAAATATTAGACTTGGACTTTTGGCTTTAAATAGATCTCGTGGTACCTGCAGCTTACTTTGAGCTTTTGTATAGTTACCTAGAAATACTTGACTTTTGCCACGATAAATAAGCACAGAAAATAAATAAAATTTAGGCTTTTATATGCAGATTTAGAATTTTTACACGCTTACATTTTCTCTGAATCTGAATTCTTTTGTATTCTCGTTTCACATCTGCTCTGCCAAAAAACCAAACAAAATAAAAAAAAAGTGCATACGCAGTAATAAACGTCTGGAGCGAGGGCAGTGACATCTAGAGAAGGATAAAATAAGGCAAAAATTCATTTTGAAACTTAACAGCTGGTCAAATTCTTATCGAAATTACTTAATTGATAATAAAGCGTGATCTAAATAATAAATTCATTCTGGAATATGCCCAAGAATTTTGATGTAAGGCTACGGAGCGTTTGTATGTGACTCATTAAAGCTTGATGAACATTTTATTGACTGGAGTTTTTGATCCGAGAGAACTGTATAGTAAGTTATATTTTTATATTTACAGAAACTTCTCAAATTAGATGATGAAATTGTTTCATGCTTTCTTCTTCCGAAACTGTTCCGTATTATATGTTAAATAAAAGCCTAATTAATAAAATTTTATCAAACGCATCTACAAGTATAATAAAATTAGTTTGTGATTTACATAAGAATCGACTTACGATGTGACCCCACTCCTGGAACATCACTTGTCGTTAAGTCGAATGCTACCTGTACAAAAAAGACAAATTTGCTTGATATAGGAAAGAAACCGAAGAATTACAATGTTTAAGTATTTTTTAAAATAGCTTCTGTCATTTCCTATTGACTAATTCATCAGTATCATTTGAAATATTACGAATAGTGGTATCTGACTTTTATAAATATTATCAAAGGACATTTTTGCAACTTTTGCCGTGATGGTGCAGACATACTTAATATTTAACTACTTTTGGAGGTATATGTTTTTATAAAACCATCTAGCATTTGGAATTTGCCTCAGAGTTACATTTATTGGAATACTTGCAGATGAAAACTGGCGGCGTGGAGCCAGGCAAGACAGGTATAGGTGATAATATGGCTCAAAATGATAAAATGTTAGCAAAACATGCTCATAAATTAGTAACTTGTTATCGACAGGGATTTCGAGTAATTAAGAGGTGTAGCGTAGCATTACATGCTCAAAGTCTGGAGGCTGTGAGTGCAATGCGGATCTTATATGAGATTATAATCAAGAACAACACATAGATATTTGACCTGTCTGGCCCATGGGATAACAAAACTATACATGTCAACACTTGCGTCGATGTTTCTCCTATTAATGAAGAGAATAGCTTCTGATTTTCTAATATTAATATCAATTTCTGCTTTTCAGTTAGGACCCAGAGTTTGAATTTGATTTTGTAGTTGAAGTGCTATTGGGCTAAAAGATTGTTTTCGATTAGGACTGCATATATAATATGCATAAAGGTTTTCGCGAGAAGAGTGTTTTTATAGGAACGACAAAGTATCTACCTGTTAGATAAGAATTAATGATTATAATGATGTAGTCTAGGAAACCCAGATCTATGAGTTTCCTCAAAGAACTTAAACAAGATCAAAGGCCTTGGAAAAATCAAGGCTCTCCCCTTAATCAAGATCCAAGACCCCGGCAATATCTATGCCCTCCATCCTTCGTAGGAGATCATTTCAATGACTCAATATAACCGATGCTGTATAGAAGTTTTTTTTCGGGAACCATATTGCTGAGGAATAATTCTGTTATCCGAGTCTGTGAAATGAAAGAATTTTCCTAAGAATTGGCGCATGCTACAATTTTTCTTAAAACAGAGAGTATGCTGATTGGTCTGCACTAACCAGGTTACTGAAAGAACGTCTTGGTTTGAGGAGCGTCATGATGATATTAGTTGTATCTTCTCATGAAATATAGTTAACACCAAGCACATTGCCGATAATATGGAGGAATTTGAAGAGCATAACATCTCTCATGATTTCCATCATCATATTTCAGATTTCAGCGATGCCAGGAGTTTTCTTCATCTCAATATATTACCAGATCTTAGAGGATTTAGCTGGTGTTACGTTTCTCACATATGCTTTTGAAAGCAATGTTTATGGTTTTTGAAAAGTATTGTGCATTGTGTGTATTTTTCTATAGTATTGTATATGTGAAACAAAATGTTCTGTTTGAGGGTGGGATATGTTAGTAATGCAAAACTGAAAAGCTCAGTTGCCGGCTAGTGACTCAACTTTCTTAACAAGCAATCCTGTTAGGGCCATTAAGGGGAGAATGTTAATGTAGTATCTTTTACATTTGCAGACAGCTTTTCACAAGGAATTATCATCTTGAGATAAGAAATATTCAGTTAATTTGTTTTGTGGATTTAATTGGGTAATATTCCTGCTTCATAGTGTAACTTATTCATTAGAAATTTGTCGTTTGGATTATAGGTAAGTTGTCGGAGACAGTATGCAGCATTCTAGTTCTTCGTAAACTGACGAATTTCATGATTACGCTTGAAGTTTTCATCCTGCATCAATCTGCTCTGTTTGTTTTAAGCATTTTGCATATCTTGAGTAGATTTTTATGTGCTCAAATTATTATTCGAGCATCAGTCTCATAACTGATGTGTACCATGGGTATGGTGTGTTTGGGTGTTATTTAAAGCTTTGGTATAATCTGACCATTACATAACAAAGGCTCCTTTGTTTGATGTCCTACAGCGATCGATATTAATATCCATAATCACAGGATTTTAGTCTGAAGACATATCATTTAGACTTTCAATTTTGTCAAGCTATAATTAATCTTGAGCAAGAAGAAATCAATAATAATTTGAGTCCTATCGCTATAACGTGTTGAGGTATCTGCCAGTGCAATTTGAAAATTTGCCGAGTTGACAAAGAGGTGTATTTAGCGCCGTTCACGTGATGCATTTTCGTTCAGAAGAGGCATGACATCACAAAAACTGGTTTAAGGATTTTGTCTATATGTTCTAAATTTTCAATAATTGACCAATCCTGATAAAACAAACACGAAGTGACATTCGACCAACGGCTTCGTTGTATCCAGCTGTACATTTACCCATGCGTAACTAGATTAGCGTAACTAGTAGTAACTAGCGTAACTAGCGTAACTAGATTGCGTAACTAGTAGTAAGATTGGCTACGGCTTAAAACTTGTTACACAGGTGTGAACGGACTTAAGGACTTTTATTCTTTAAGCCACAAAGCTTTATCATAAAAAATTCTTCATCTGAACTAAGCCTAATGCAACTACAGTGTGGATTATTTTTGCAATTCCAATCGCAGTATTGTAGATTAAGGTCTCCACCTAGAATAATTCGATATTAAGTGCAGATAAAATTAGCAAATCTTTTGTGACATTCCCTGTGTGTTTATTGAGTGAGATATAGGTGGAATCGATAGTGACTTGTCATAAAGTGCTTTTAATGACTGAAATAGTTGCAATTCCAGCGGAAAACTTGTTATGTAATAGTGGAGGGGATCGGGCACTTGACTGAGATAAATATTATACCCTGCATTATGATTACTACGATTTTTGATGCGATCAAATCGACTAAGTACAGAATGGCTGAAATAAGCTTTTCTTATATGCGGGCTTTATGGGGACATCGAAGGAATATTCGTTTATAAAATTCTTAAGTTCGTGAACTTCTTTTAATAGACATTTTACCTTATGTGTAACAATTCTTAGCAGATGGCAAAAATTCTTTTTTACAGTCTTACATAAAAGACTGAAAATAGTGAAAAGGTAAATATGTTATCATGATCATTATCACATGCTCTACCATCAGGCATGGTTTTTGCAGCTGTTACTTAATGCTAATAAGTGTTAAACTGCCAAATATTTGTTATAGTTCTAAAGTATTAAATATATTCATAAATTTAGAAAGCATATTGCTGATGACATTAAAATCAGACGGATTATTCTTATTACTGCGAGTTTTAACAAAATTACTACAGCTGTTGGGGTTAGGTTTAGAGCGATTAGAATTATTGCAATTAACTGAGCTATTAGAAGCATTATGGTTAGTGCGGACTGATGCAGCATAATTCCCTGTAATAGAAATATGCCTGATGGTTCTGTGTAACCCTAGAGCAGTAGTGCGCAAACTAGGGGTCGCCAAATTTTAATGAAATGCATTATGCCTGCATGCTGCATACCATACAGTGTACATATAAAGAGTGAAGCGCCG
>KK119545.1:100366-119934 GCA_000611955.2 Stegodyphus mimosarum | reverse complement strand
CATTTTGTCTTCTTCTGAAAATTAGCATAGAGACTGGAGATAACCGGAGACGATAATTGCAGCGCGGGAATAAGGAGATAAAAAGCGCCGTGCACGCGTCACAAGCGCACTTCGATTGTGGTCGGAAAGAGAAAGTGCGATTTTTCACGCCTTCCTCGCGTGAAATTCGAGCGGAGCATGAGACTGCGTCGAAGTTCGCCTCAGAGAAAAGGAGAGTCCATTAGTAATAATGAAGTGCACCGTGCCATTGTTGGACGCAAGGGAGCTCTCATTTCGGAAGATCAAGATCGCCATTGCCACTCCCGGCAGTAGAAATGAATAGATTTTATCTAGAGCGAGCGCTGTTCGTTTTGTGCAATTTTCCCACCGAGTGGAAGCTTATCGATTAACTCATTATTCGTCGACACATGAGAAAACAGTGAATTATCTACTAAGAATAACTTTGCACAAATTTAGATAAATTTTATTCGTTTGGAAAAGGAATATTTAACCGTCAAAGGCAGTGGGAATCTAAAGTGAAAATTCTCATTTTAAAATCCCCTTCCTTTGATTCAGCATACATTGCTTAGGGTTGTTAATTTAATGCTAGGCATAACTATAAATTAGTTTAGAAGCTGCGAACTATCTTATAGGAGGTTACCAAAAACTTAAAAATAAAATTACTGAGTTGCAAATGTAATTGGTGAACTTTAACAGAAAAATGTTAATTAATTGAAATGAAAAGAGAAAGAGAGATTCATTTCCGAAATAAGTAACAAATCGCGTTAGAAGTACTAATTACAATGTTACAAATATTCATAAAAAGTTGCCCTTTATATATCGTAAATTACTTACTTTTCTGTTATATATCAATGATATATAATATTTAAAATAAATAAGCATTTTCGGCAATAAGAAGTCGTTTACTGTTCTTGAATCACTCATTTTGTTAGGTAATTACAAATTGATTAAATATGAATCATAAGTGGAAGATCATGTATGCTTTGCTTTAATGCAAGACTCTTGGAACTGGTTTATTTGCAAGATTGCGTGATAGATAAGTTAAAGATGTTATATTTCATGCACTGACAACAGTTGGGAAGATATGTGGATGACAGATACCTGGTCATGTAACGTAAACTAACGCAAGAAATTATTTTAATTCCGATAATTATTGCTCAATAATTTATATGTTACAGTTCGTAATCAGAAACTAGAGTTTACAGAAAACATTACAGTTGAAATGGAAACTGTTTGTGCATTTGTTGAATCAATAAATTCTTTCAGTAACATTAGAATAAAATTCTATTACCAGCTCTTAATTATATCCTGACTGAATTTTACTGTCCATTTTGAATTTCCTGACTGACCTGAATTTTATTGACTCAAAACTTACTTGGAATAAGAAATTGCAAGTAAATTTTGAGTCGATAAAATTTACTTATTTCTTTAGTTATAATCACTTCTGAATTGATACAAAATATCTTTCCCAGATTAACGAAAGAGCGTGTAAATGAGTTAGGCGCATAACCATCAATCTAGTTCTAGAACAGTAACTTTCCAAGAGACTTCAGCAGTTTTGTCTTGAATACTGCAGTTTGATGGCAGCAACAAAAATATTACTCATTAGTGCTATATGTTTTGAAGGTATCTAGTGTTATTCTCATACATTTGTGAACTAGTATGTTTTACAATTTATGTAATCTAATACATTCTTTTCCATTTTATCTAAAATTCTTCCTTAAACAGCTTCTTGCAAAACTATCTTAAATTGCTTTTGGAAATTTGAAGAATAAAAAATTAAAAATAAAAGCAAAATTTCTATTTGCTACAGAAATATTTTATTATAAGCTTAAACTAAATTATCACTGGACAAAAAATACTCCATAAAAACCTAATAAAAGGGAAATTAGAATTAAAACGTTTAATATTTTCACTAGCTTTATGAAACTGTTACGCATTAAATCTTTTATTGATTTATTCTGAAAATTACTCTCCAGGAACATTGGAATCATTTCCTTCTTTTCTCGTCCAGAGTTGAAGTTTTTACCCTTCACTTATTTGATGCTGTATCGCCTCTTAATAGGTCCACATTCTACATTTTCTTCAATAAATTTGACAAGTACAAAATGTGATTAAAATTAGAATGCCTGTAGTCTCATAAAGGAGTTAAAATTGCTGCTGAAATGCAAATTTTTCTAGGCAGTTGTAAAACCTAGAAAAGTAAACTTTTTTTTTTAACTGAAGAAAGGTTCCTTATGCTAGAGAACTAAATGGACTTAAAGCCACACAGATTAAAGTCGAATCTTCGAAAACGAAGTGTTGAACTTCCATGGGAGAAAAAAGATAAATAGTGACGTATTCATAGTATGAAGGGCTTGAAAATGCAACGCCTTCCCTTACTGAACCTCAGTCTTCATTAGAAATATGACACTTAAAATTTTTAACCTCAGTCTTGATTTTTTTAATTCTTTAATTACACTCATGTCCATAAATTAAGGATAATGCAAAATCAGGCAAAGGAAGAGTTAGAAGCAAAACAAATTTGACTTATTTGTAAAGCTTATTTATTAAACAAAAGGTAAAGAACAAAAAAAGATGCTATATGTTTGATAATATTAAAAAAATTAGCGATTTTTTCTAACTAGAGCAAATTACAAAAAAAAAAAAAAAACCTATTTAGAAAAAACCAATATTACATGTTTGGTATGATTGTTAATACATTGTATGTCACCCAGACAATGCAATACAGTCCGTACAACGCCTAGGCATGCTGAGTATCATATTTTCGTTCTGATCTTGGGGGATATTACACCACTCAAAAAGCAATGCTCTCCGAAGTTCAGGTACACATTTAGGAGGAGGTTGACGGGCTGCAACTCGTCGGCCAAGCATGTCCCACACGTGCTCTACTGGATTCAAGTCCGGTGGGAATGCTGGCCAGTCCATACGGGTGATATCCTCCGATTGAAGGCATTCGCTTACGATGTCTGCACGGTGAGGACGGGCGTTGTCATCCATAAACACAAATTGTGCGCCCATGGCGCCCCGAAAAACGTACATTGAATGACGTCCCGATAGATTTGGCTTGTCATGGTTCCAATTTGAACATGCAGGTCAGTTCTGGAACCCAGAATAATTCCACCCCAAACGAGCACTCCTGCACCACCGTAACGGTGTCGTTCAATGATGTTTTCTTGGTGGTAACGAGTAGCTGGAGCTCTCCATATGAAAGTCCGGCGAGAATCAGACTGCAAGCTAAACCTGGACTCGTCGGAAAACATCACACAAGCTCACTGTTGCGGTGTTTGCGGTGTCCACAATGCATGCTCTCTACTCCAGCCTAACCGCAGGCGACAGTGAGTTGCAGTAAGTGGAACGCATCTGACAGGATTACGAACATATAGACCAATCTAATCGTTTGTACACGGTCTGTCATGAAATTGTCGTACCAGTGGCTGAAGAGAGCTACCGAGACAGGTCTGAGGCTGTGCTCCGCCTGTTTCTTTTGGCAGTAACTGCCAATACTGGTCCTCATTCGGCGTTGTAACTCTGCGGCGACCTGTCCTGTAACGTGTATTCACATTACTATCATATTGGAATCGTTGCCAAAGCCTGGAGATTACACTCTAGGCAAATCCAAGTTCGTGTGATACTTCCAGTTGGGTACGCCCACATTCCAGACGGCCGATAATTCTACCATGTAAAAAATCATCCAAATGCGTCCTTTGTGTCATAACTATTCGGTTATTGCACTCAAATACTTATAAAGCGCCTGCGAACAATTTTACTTCTTTGCCTGTATTCCTTATATATCACTCTCGTCATTGTGACGTACCATCGGTGTCATCTGGTTACTTCCTGAAATTTGCATATGGTCCTTGAATATGTGTGTAGTGATTTTACAGGTGATATATTTATTTTAGAGTTCGATTTCCGCGTGACTCCGAATTATCCTTAATTTATGAACATGAGTGTGATAAGAGAAATTAGTAGAATGGCTTAGAGTTCGTTTTGATTTTTACAACAAAATTCTATTTCATTAATAATTTTTAACATGAGTTTTTTTTTAGGATTCATATCCATTTAAAATTGATTCTTGTTATATAATTTACCATCGACAAGTTGTTCATCATCCCTCTGAGTACTTCCTGACACAGTAATTTAATATGCTTTTCAGTTCATACACTAGTCTCATTTTATACATTTTCATGTTCAGCTTGTAAGGTTTTAGTTAAACTAACCAAGTTTATTTTAATTTAAATCTTTTCTATCTCCTCTCTGCTTCAACTTCCTGTCAGAAGAAGCGCGCGTTTTTAGCTTATGCTAATTTTGAAGTACAGCCAAGTACTATTTAAGCCAGAGGTAGAAACCTCTCGGTGTGTGAGAGCTTAGACTCAGATCACGGTCACGCCGCTCAACGTTCGTCTGACCAGCTAGCAGTTTAAATTTATAAGCCATAGTGCTTACTACGTGATTGCATTGTAAAACAAATTAAAGTGCGGTAGTATTTAGTATACCTTGCTACGCACCCTTTTCGGTAGAGGCCAATCTCCTTTGCTCTGCGAAGCAAAGTGATTTAATTTCTATTTTAGGTTTAGTATTTAAATTTATTTAATTGTTAAGTTCGACCAAAGTGTGGTCTTTTACTTTCTGTATCTCTCCCGAATTGGGAGGTTTGTATTTAATAGTGATTGAATAAAAGAGGATTTCAAATCCCTTCACGTGCAGTTATTATCCAGCCCAGCAGTTACATCAGAACATAGCGTACCTTCCGCTCCCTGTTCCAGTTCAGGACTTAGAACTTGAGGTTAAGAACCCGATTACAGACTGTATTTATGTTTCCAAAAATGATGCACAGAAAACTAAGTCCTGACAAGCTGCATAGACATTTTCTACAAGACTTACAAGACAAGCTAGTAAAAAAAAATTAACAATTTAAGTCGAATTTCACTTTTCGTCGAATTTTTATGGCGTAGTTTTTTCTTCGGTGATAATTTAGTTTAAACTTAGTATAGTAAATAATTCATAGTAATATAATAATGTAATAAATAAATATATATATAAATAATATAATTATAATATAATAAATAAAAAAATAATATCTGAAACGTTTCAAATTTTAAATTACGTATAAATGGGCGTTTTTTTCAAATATTTTGTGTGTTACCTTTATTTATTAAGTATCATGTTCTTCACACTTAAACCATAAAATTCAGTTCAAAAGCAATATCGCAAAATAATTTTAAACTGAACATATCTTTAGAATTTCCGATACACAGTCTCACGCGCTGGAGATAAAATTTTTTTTTCTGTACAACGTTGCCATTGCTGGCTTTGAAATCCTTGAGTTTGTTCATCAAAAATTCGTTAAATTGTTACAAAATATGAAATCGATAATAAAACAAATTTCAAATTTGGGCTTCCAGATATCCATATTCGCAGTAGGATTACGTCATTCAAAATTTGATGGCTCTAGGTACCTTTTTTTTATCACAGTGCAAGAAATATACATACATTTATGCAGATTCTTTAGTACTGAATTTCTTCAAATGCAATACAAAGCGATAATATTTGGGGGCAACAATTTGGAAAGTGAAACGGATATTCTGAGTGATTCGACGCAAAACCGAAAAAGGAAACAGCAGTCCTTCCGGGACAAAGCCCCTTTGGACTGATAATAATAAATAAATAAAAACTTAATAAAATACTTCTGTAGCAGATAAAAATATATGTTTCTTTTTTTAATTCTTCATGTTGCCAAAAGCAATTAATGATATTTTTGCAAGAAGCTGCCTAAGCAAGAATTTTAAATAAAATAGAAAACGTAGGTTTTACGAATGATAAAACAGTTCACGAATATTTGAGAATAACACTAGATATCTTCAAAACATATAATAAAGTATAACACTGATCAACAATATTTTTATTGATGGTATTAGACTACACCATACGAGCAAAGTCTCTTAAAAGCACACATTATCCTAGAACTAGTGTGTTTTAAGAAGAGACTTTGCCTGTTTTATTTCGTGTGGTATAGTTTGATATACGTATGTTTAGTCTCATATGGTGTATAGGCAACGCGCAACAGTTCATTTTAAAACTTAAAATATTGTTCGTTGCTTGTAACTTAACCCGTTAGAAGCTAAGCAAAAGAAGACGCGAGCTTTCTTCTGCCATTGTGAACGGTAAAGGTTTTCTACTTTTTATCCAACTGAAGACAGCAGGTAACTTCTATAAGCAAAATTCCTGGAAAAGTTACTTTCGATGGGTTGTGGCAGTATTTTGTGGTCCAGTCTGAAGGCAGTTTCTCTTTCCATTCGATACTGTTTGCATCAATTTAATTTAAGTCTAAATACCTTTCTGAACGTTGGTATAGCTGCCTTTCTGAGCACTGTTTACACTGTCTCCATCCAGACTGGTTTAAATAATCTTATGCGCTAATATAACTTATCAAAATAGCATTTTAAGACATTAGCTCCAAATTTAAGTAGATGAAATCTATAAAAAGAGTATAAAATCATACAGATTTCAGTAGAGACAGTTGAATTTAGTTTCAGACATTTATTTTCTTGGGAAATTTAACATAATTTTGAAGAATACAGTTTGTTATCCTTCTCGAAAACACAAGTTTAAAAGTAGTCCTTTAGGAAACATAGTATAACAGAACATCATCGTGGGGGAAAATCCTCATAACGGAAATGATTATCCGTCAATCATACTTACATCGAACTTGTTAAAAACTCATATAAAAACATAATAATTTTTCACAATTACAAAAAAGATTCGAGACATGTCTTTGGAGTAATAAAAGCAATTGCTAGATTATTCCTGCTCTATGAATTATTATCTCAATACATAAAATACTGATACTTTATTTGTGCAAGTATTACTGCATAAAAAAGAAAAATATTTTTAAAACAAATTCTAGACTGAAAGATAAATATTAATTGCAGAGTTTTAAATATAGCATTAGAAAATGGGCGTATCGTAGCTACACATCAAAGCGAGAATTAACGAACAATTTTCTCAGTGCAGTGGAAAATAAATCAAAGGACTTCCGTTTTCTTAAAACATAATTCTGCATATTTAATGAAATAGGGCATATTTTTTTTCTTCAAACTAAAGACAGATGAATGATTCTGAATATGAAAGTTCGTGGAATAAAACTAAAACTCTGGTAATATAGCGAAGAACTTCTTACAGAGAGACTTTTTGCACATGTTTTAAGAATGCATTTTTAATATGAAATTCTTAGAAAACTTAGCGACGAACTTTAAATATTATTAAATGCAGAAAATACAAGGAACTAATCAGCGAACTTCTGAAAATCTGTAAAGCATTGGGTGCAATGTGTCGCCTAAATTTCTCCTTCTTAACCTCAATCTTCACTCTTTTTTTTTTTTTTTTTTTTTTTTTTTTTTTTCAGAAACTTTGGGAGCCGTAACTGGTATGTTTAACAGAATGGTTTTATAAACAGCACATAGATATATTATAATAAAGGAAAACGCAGTTTGAAAACATTAAGTGTCCAGTATTACATTCTAAAATATGCCGCCCAAACGAGAAAGTGGTCAGTCACTCTGACTGCCATACCGAAGAAAGAGAGTTCGAACCTCGGAGAAGATATGGATGTAAACTGTTTGTCCCTTCATAGCAGGTAACGGTGGCTGCCTGTTAGGTGGCCCAATAATAAAATAACCACCGCTTCTGGCCTTAGTAGTGCCGAAAGCCTAAAATGGCTAGTGTTCCCCAATACAGAATAAAAATTTAAAAACAAATTCTTATATATAATGAACCAAGGAAGACAGTTGACTAAAGTTTTATTCTAAGGTCCTCTTAAAATATATTTTAGAGATGCAATATGTATGTTAAAATATGTGATGCATTTTATTACAAAAGTAATAAAATTAATTGCTTAAAAACAATATCCAGCGGGGAAATTCTAAAGTTCAATGTTTGCAGATTTTGCAACAGAGAAGTATATTGAATCCTGTAGATCATTATTAGAAAGTTCAAATAACAGGAATCAGCATTAATTTTTATGATTGCTGTTGTTTGAACGTCTAATAACTGTTATCCAGAGCGTTACTTTTGCTTTACCATTTTTATTATTGTCAATGAGTTAGATAGTAGAAAACTAACAATATGAAATAAAGTTAATATAATACTTTAAATGAAATTATAACCTATTACATAATTCTTTAAAATGTATTTAAAGACTGGTGTTCAAGAAACGGCAATTCATTATATACTTCTGCCTCAATATATTGCTTTATAAGGAAAAAGCAAATTCTTGGCACAATGACATGATTTATGATATTTCTAGTAATATATGAAATTCTTCGGCAGGGCATAATAATTACTATGTTCTGATGTAATTTACCAATAATGGCTGCGAAATTGAGTACGAAGATCACATATTATAACAGCTACCATATCGTACTTGTTTAAGCTAAGTTGTAAATCATTCCTCGTTTATATTTAACGTTGTCTAACAAATATCTAATATGAATTTCCTTCTCGATCATGATATTAACTTGTTGGGCCTATTTTTAACCAGGAATTAATCCATTATTGAAACAAAAAACCTGGATTTGGAAACTTTACATTGGAATTCTTGAGAATTCCGACATTTCTCATATGTGCTCTTATTAGTGTAAAAGTTATTTGACAGTACCATGTTCGATTAAGAACAAGGCCACTAATCTTTTCAAATTTACTAATTTTCAAGCTTATGTTTACTCTACGAACTTATCTTTTAACATTTCATAACAAATCAATGAGAGATTTTCCTAAAACATTTTTGCCTAAATATTATGAATGAATTTTATCTGCGGTGTCCCATTTCAACTTTTTTGACTTCACTCTCTCTAGGCATAGGAACAAAATTCGTACCACACGAGGCTTTTCCTTTCCCTCTGTACGTAGTCGGAATGAAAATATCGAAAATCGTAACATTTCAGTCTGTCTTTCGCATGACGAAAGAACTTTGCTTTGTTTACGAAATAATTAAAATCAAATCACACCATAGCTTAAAATTATACTGTGTGCTTACCAGACTGATTTCACTGATTCAAACTTAAATTCATTCTGTTTCTTCGATAACTAATGTTTATTAATTTATTTGCGAGAAAGTTCGGTCACTATTTGTTTTAAAAACAAAAATTCAAAAATAAAATTCACATATTTTAATTAATCTAATTAAATTTTGCCGTAAAAAAAGAAAACTGAAAAGAAGGGTTTTTAAGGTACTTGTTTCTATGAGAAAAGGAGAACTTATATTTTATTTGACTATTACACAGTAACTCCGTTTGACAAACAGCCGTAAAAAATTAATTTTTACTACCTTGTTCGAAGTAAATAAAGTACTGTGATCGAAAAAAAAAAATCGGATATCATATTTCAACGAAAATGCTCATTTTTGTTCTCGAATCCATTTGAACGATGTTTTTTGAGTGACATCTCTGTGTACAGAGAGAGTAAATGACACTTTTTCCCAAAATTGATTGTAAAATGCATTTAAAAGGGATCCAGGAGAAATTTTTTTCGTGACGTCTCTCCATACCTACTTATGCATCTCACATAAATAAAAAACAAGTACCCGTAGAACGTTGAAATTTTGTATATGGAACTTCTGTAATGCTATAACGTGTAGTTCTGCACCTTCCTTTTTCGTTGTCATAGACCGCCCCAAAATTATATATATATATATTGCCACTCTATTACCCGGCTCGGTAAGCTGGTTTTTTTTTTGTTCTTATACGTTGTTAAATTGTGCTTCAAAAATGATTATGTTATTCTTATGCTCCAATTAAGGTTTTTATGCCTAGTTAATCTGCAGCAATAGTTGTAGAATTATCAATAATTTAAAAGTTTAAATGGCACTGCTAAGCCTAACAAGACCTCCATTCGTTTACATTTGAAACTCTTAGTAGAATAGTGAATTAAGTCAACTGGTGCACCAGTTTCCTTATCTTTTAACTCAGTGTGACGAAACGTTAATTTTCAATTTTGTGCACCAAAAATTTTATCTTCCTGCCCGCTGCCGAATGGCTTATTTTTGCGTAGGATCTCTGATTTTAACTGTAAAAAAAATTTAACTGGTTTTAACTGTGTTTGGTGTTTTAGCTTTTTCTGTATTTTACAGTTTTTAATGAAGATTGAGCTTTTATGTATTTTTGCCTTGTCTCGAAATGAGAACTGAATTGGTTGAATTAATAATATATCTCTAATGAAATTCGACGAACTAAGTTTAAATAAAGTGCAGCAAAAAATTTATATAATTTAATAGGCCGTACAATCAAATCATGTGGACTCCACATGAGATATTTCTGTATACTGTTCGGCATTCTCCTCCGTGATGAAATGCACATGTGGAAAAAATAATTAGTAAAGAAATAAATATATTTTATTAAAACCTGTGATAGCAGTATCAGTTTCAAATTTCGTTAGTCTTTGGAGCATTGTATTTCAGAAAGACATTTAATGCTAGCCCATCGTCAAACTTCTCGCTTCTTTCTTCAAGATGAAACGCACAGCGTATACAATTTTGGAAATGATTTAGCCGCCTTTATTCTTTAGTCGTCAAACCGGCCGTATTTTAAGATAAGACTTATTTTTAATGAAATAAAAAGTATTTTCTTTTTTACTGTGTTAGATTTCACCACTATGTAACATTAATTTTTTAAATACCTTACAAAATAAACAACAACAAAAAAAAAAGGTTCAATGTAAAAATTAGGACAAGTAAAGGATGAAAAAATTACTGACTGCTGCTTGGTTGAAACTAGTTTGTTCTCAAAGATCTATTATTACTTTAAATACAGTAGAAATTTCAGTACTTAATGTGCGTAATTTCAGTACTGTATTAATACCTAAGCGCTGTCTGAATCTAAGCATTGAAGTTTATCTAAGCATTATCTCAACATAAACCGAGAAGCATCTTGTGCATTTCATTGCCGCGTAACATCTGATCACATTTTAGAGTTGATCCTGTTTTAGTGGATTTAGCGTTGATTCTGTACGGAGAGGCTACAATGGAAATTCTACTTACCCCATTCATACAGGATGAAATGAGACGCTTTTTAGAAAAATCTCGTCTGAGAAGCTCCTAAGATGCATAACCGTTCCCCCACTTCCCAATTCATGATGCTCATCGGCATGCAACCTCCGTTTCTGCTTCTTAGTAAGTTCTTTTGCTCAGCGAGAACGGAAGATTTTTTAACGACACGAAGAAACCCTTTTCAAAGTTTTTATTGCTTTCAGTTAATGTATTTACAATGTTTATAAAAGGGAAAATATCGCCATGTCTGAGAGACATTTCTTATAAGCTTCGTGCACAAGAGACGCAGTAAAAATTAATTTACAACTGAAACTTAAATATTCAAATCTTTTCTTTCATAAATAAGAGTACAGGTCTTCCATAGCGTTGTTTTACGATGACATAATACTAGAGAAATTTTTTCGGATAATTTGAACTTGGTCATATTGAAAGGTCATTTAAAAGGGAAGAAATGAGTGATTCAAAATAGTCACTTTCAAATTTATGGTTTGTACTTTACAAATTTTATAAACTTACTCTTAAAACTCTTAATTTGTTACTTACTCAGTACTTAGCTACTTACTTTATTACTTAGCTTAACACTGTTTCAAAAAATTAAATGAAATCTGCGAGCTAATGAAAGACTGATATATATCTATATATACAAAGAAGAAAGTCTGTTTGTTTATTCGCTAATAACTCAATTACTATTATATCTATCATCACCACACTTTTAAAATTCTTTTCTGGGTCCTGGAAATGGTCGACGTCCACTTAAAAAAAAAAAAGTAGCTAAAATCAGAAATATTAATTAAAACCTAGAAAAAAAACGATAATTTTCGTCCTCGTTTTTCCGACTGGCAACAGTCTCTCAAGCTGAATATGAAAATCTACTTTATTTCGAAAGTTGCTACCACTTTCAAATCCTAGAGTTTCTTAATAAAAATTTCTAAGTTTTATGACGAAATAAAAATAGCATTCCCAAACATTAAATACATTATTCCCGATTCCAAAAATTCGTGAGAAGCTATTTCGTACGACTTTAATCAGCCGAAATGTTAATTAAAAACTCTGAAAGCGCTAATTTTCGAGCTTATTTTTCCGAGTGGCAACAGTGTCGCGCGTTGGAGACAAAAATGCTTTATTTGGAAATGTGTTGCTACTACTCGCTTTCAAATCGTAGAGTTTTACAAAATCGATATATATAAAGAAGAACGTCTGTTTGTGTGTTTGTTCGCGTTATTGATTTCTGATCTATTATGATCTATTTTTTGCCACATTTAATCGACTGAAATTGAATATAGGTAAAATATAGGATGGAATCTGAGCTTTTACGACTATTTGATTAGAAAGACGAAAGTTATTAAAAACTGCGTGCCATTCTTGCTGATATAATGAAAGAGAATAAGTTTATTTTTCTATCGAAATTTTTTATGTGGGTTCCATATCGCATCAGACTGAAAA
Organism: Stegodyphus mimosarum; assembly: GCA_000611955.2. Classification (NCBI taxonomy): domain Eukaryota; kingdom Metazoa; phylum Arthropoda; class Arachnida; order Araneae; family Eresidae; genus Stegodyphus; species Stegodyphus mimosarum. Next base: position 107,447 of record KK119545.1, on the reverse strand, counting down.
ATGTATGACTATGAATCGCATTTTTTGCATCGTTATTAGAGAAGGATTACAGCGGTATCGTTCTCTCTGTTGTTAGATGCATTACTCTCAATCTAACTTAACTGTCATCGGGTACTTCCGATGGTATATATATATATATATATATATATGTAATTATATGTATGTATAATTTTGGAATTTTGAACTGAAACTTTGAATGTTCGCAAGCTTTGACGCATCAAACTGTGATAAATTTTCATATTTAAATTTCCCCCCTTCCACTTTCTTTGAGTTTTCCTTATTCTGACATTTAAGAAATACAACTGCTGATACTAAGCCAAAACAAGGAAATTGTACAAATCCTTGCTTAAAAAGAAAAAATGCTTTTGAAAGATTATTTCGTGGAAACCTGTTTATCACTTCTACATAATTCTTTGATGTATAAGCTCACGCAATATTCACTTGTCTCTTTAGTACAGCATAAAGCATCACGGAAAATAACTGGAAATGACGTAAAAAAATGGTTTTATAAAATTGCAGATAAGTATTTTTCTGGTTATGCTGACTATATACATTAAAAAGAGTTATATCCGAAATTAAGTAAAAAAGTACAACTTTTAGTTTAATGGCAACAGACTTAAAAAAAAGGCACGCCAAATTGAAATTTTAGTAAAATTTAATTTTTAATTGCTCTTGACAAATATGGACACCCGTTAGTCTTCTAAAATGCAGAAATTTTTGAATTTGAAATCAGCACAAATTTAAGATTAAATTTTGCTTCATCTTAACAAACTTATTGAATGTCCTGTTACACATGTATCAACTTCGAAAAAGATAAGCCTGATCAGCATTAGCCAAAATAGATTTCTACTGCCTAAATATTCAAATCAGTGCTGCCTATGGCGAAGGTTGCGGGTAATAGCACAACCACCGACAAGCAGCTGTAGCGATGGTTCGTAGCGACAATGGATGACGTAGCAATGGCGCTGCTATACTAAAGCCACGGGAGGTCGCCTATTGACACGCGTCCCGCACGTGCTAAATGGTTTGGCGCGCTCTTCGATGTATGAGTACCACCACTGGCGAGCATTTATTGCAAGCTGGATATTTTATATGTTAAGGATATTAAAATTTAAGTAATAGGTTAAAGAAAAACATGTGAATTTTCAGTTTAAATTTTAAAAAATTCAGTCTTAGATTGATGTTGCGTACAAAATTATACGATCTCACCGTTTCACAAAATGTTTTTCTCCTTGGTGGAAAGAGACTGCTTTCCAGTGTCTCTTGAGATTCATACATATAATAAAAATGTCAATCTAAGATTAAATCTGAGTCTAAGACTGACTGCTACAGTTGGGATATTTAACTTATTAAATATAAATTAAATAAACGTTGATACTTTCATTAATTAGGAGATTAATTAATAAGATTAGGAGATCAATAATTAGGAGATTAATTAATAAGATGGACGAGACTCGACAGCCTCATTCATCTTATTAATCTTATTAATTCTTGCGCAGCTATTCTATGTTTGGTTGCATGCTAGCAAGCTTATATCTGAGATCGGCATGTGTATCAAGTTGATTTTTCTTACTCAGATATGTAGAATCTAACTGAATTATAATTTTTAAAGCACCATTGTAATTCACTACATTCGTATTTTTGCTGTGACTGACACCAAAATGAATCATACCTTCTACTTGGAATTTAGTATTAAGTCAGGTATCGTTACATAGTTCAATAAATTATTCTTTTTCATGCAGTGACAGTTTGTTAATTTCAAAATCTCAATGGAAAGGATCACGAACTCACGGAAAATTCGTTATATTTACTACTAGGAAAATAAGTTTCAGATTGCGACCTCTGAGTTTCGAGATACGAATATATGTCATTGCATAGTTATTTTTCAATAACTATTTAATTTTCTACGAAAAAGATTCTAAGAGTGGAAGTGGGGAAAAATTTCTTTGTTTTACAGAACTAATCCGCAACCAAAGTTTCCTCTTAAACCTCTTTGAGAAAAAACCTGTAAACAATCCAAAAATTACCTTGTAGAAAGATATTTAGTTCACTTAGTTTTGAGAAGGCATTTGAAAAAAATGCCTGCCCACTAAGCCATATGTCATCAGCAAGGAATGATTTAAAACCATATTAATTTCTTTAAAAATAATAGGCCACTTTAGGACATTTAAATCTAGGAGGACAGCAAGATCAAGTTTCTAGAACCACAATTTGAGAAATGCTGTTTTAGGTTAATCAGGGTGGATCAGTTATTTAAAAGGAATATATTAGAATATGATTTAACGTTCTTATCCTACCCCTGACAAGCGAAAGAGATGGGACGAAACCTAAATTTTCTTGAATCTTTTATATAAGAATAAAAAGAAAAAATGAACAAAAACTCTTACTTAATGTTAAAAGATTTTAATTAAAGGAGTATTCAAAATTCGCGCCCAATAAAAGCCCAATTTAAGAATACATTTCTTTTAAAATACGTTTGTATTCATCAAAAAGGTACAAATGAAAGAAGTATTTAAATCGTTGAAGCTTGAGGTTAATTATTTTCTTAAGATAATTCAGGGAAGGATAGTAAGAGTTCAATTTTCTTTTAATTTTCCAGATTCTTAAATCAAAGAATTCGCGGATAAGTATGAATTATTTCAAGAGTTAATAGAAATAAACACTAAATATAGAATGGTAAACTGTTTCAGAAAATTAAGAAAATCAATAACATGTTTATTCGAAGAGTTCATAACTGAACTGTGTATTCATATTAAGTTGATCCCAGCGATTCTTTCGCTCATGGATGAACAACTTAATCCATTAGAAAAACTAAAAAAATAGTCAGTTTCGCCGAAATGCGTCTGTTTATATCATATATTTTGGTTAAATCTTCCTATAGGCTCTTTGTGCGGTGGGGCTATACCTGCAAGATAAATGGTGAAATTCTGATCAATGTCCCATTTATACGCGCACTTGTAGACTTTTGTGCTTCCCAGGCGGTATAATGGTTAGTAAACCTGACTGCAAGGTTGTCCTCCAGTTCGTATCTCGGAGAAGGCATGGATGTTTGTAATGTGCAGCAAGAGAACACTTAAAATGCATGGCAGCGGAAAATCTTTTTTTGATGAGAGACCTCCGACCGCCCCCAGGAGTGCTGTCTCTCAAAATTTGGGCGGAAGCTTAGCAGTTGCTAAGGCATGGATAGATGCAGGCTTGGTCCAACCTCTACCTGTAGCTGTAAGCGGTTGTTAGTTCAGGTTCGAATCCCGGAGAAGGCAAGGATGTCTGTAAATATTTGGGCGGCAGGGGCCACTTTAAACACTGGTGAGCCCTCGAGCAATTTGGAGATAGGAGAATAGGGGTAAGAAACCCTTGGGATAACCGGATGATCCATTGACTGGGATGATCTAACTTGAGCGGAGCTGCATAATTAGTGTGGTGAAACTCTACTGTACAACCAATTGTGAAATTCTTGTTCCCCCACCACTTCTTCCTATTTTGTAATTTCTCGTTTTTAAAGTATTACATGGCACACAAGCAACCATAAAATATACATACACACACTCATATACAAAGAAAAAAAGGAAGAAAAGGAAAGACAGAAATACATATTAGAAGGTTTCTAGTAAGTAATAAATAAAGATCGTCAGTATTTACATATGAAGTCAGATCTTAGAGAGATTCCTTCCTCCTATAAAATGGAAGGGAAATTTTCCTCTCAGGAGTCCATCAAAAGGCCTATTACCCTTTGGTGGACTAGTAATATAGTAATCAACGATGTCGATGTAGTATTAGTAATAAACGATCCCAACGATATCACAATAATCGCTTTCTTTTTTAAAAGAAAGGTTTTATTGCATTTCACTGAAACTAATATTTCCAAACTGTTGAGCTAACGTGTTCAACTGTTTTTAGGTAAGGATTCGAAGTATTCGAATGATCGTAAAAGCATGAACATTCGAGTTTTTGAGTTGTAAATTTTTTTTTAAATAAAAAGCATTCAAAATTCCCATCCCTTGGCATCGTCTAGAAATCGAATTATTAAAAAAAATATAGAAAGAGAAATTTATTTCCTTCTTGTTTACATTTTCTATTTTGAAAATATAAAAATTTTGGTTCAAGAAACGATAGCATGTTTTACTCTTTTCGTTTCTCCCACTAATTGGACTGTCAAAACTTCTAACTTCATATAGAGCTTTTGTACAGAAAATATTACAAGCAACTCCTCTCTTTTGAGTGTAACACACTGTGTTCCTACTTTGCTCATAAGTGTGAAACGTCTTCCAAACTACATTGTTATCGCTGTAGTGGTTGTAGCTGCGGCAATTATGAACTGCAAAAGTACTTCGATTTGAAAATTTCAAAAACAAAGTCATATGAAATTGAGTCAATTATATATAAAAAAAAATTTCTGCATTATTAAAAAATAAAATAAAATAAAAATACTAAGAACTTTTCCTATCATTCAGTTTTTTTTAATACCCAAAGAACATGAAGGTGCATCTTTAATATTAAAACCGGAATTAATTTCTTCAGTTATAGGTGATCGAATGCCATACTAACAAAATAAAATAAAATAAAAAGAAGATATTGCACTTTCATATATTTTTCTGAATTATTTTTGGCAGCCCTACAAATAACTCTTCTTCCCCGTTCTTTTAAAAAAAAAGGGGGGGGGCTCGCCATTTGATTCACGTTAGTTTGATAGCGAGTCGTTAACGCCGTCTATTGGAGCTTCGTTAAAGCATCAATGCATATAATAGAAAAGCGCGGTTCATGAAGTGTTAGCCGGCAGGGACGACTACAGAAACAAATGACACCTGACGCATAACAAATGCTTCCTTCGCACGTGTCTGCTCGGTGATGCGTACGACAGGGGGCGTAGTTGCCAGACATTTATCAAATATAAAAGATCGCTTGATTTCTGGAGGCTTTTCAAGTTCTAAAATTTGGGTGCTATTGAGAGGAAGCGAGGAGGAAAAGCTATTTGTGGAACACAGTGTTTCTGGGTTCAGGAGGTATGGGTGGGTTAAAAGAAAAACACTGTAACTCTTTTTTTCGTATTATGCGCATAAAACCGACAGAAAGAATCCTGCATTTATGTTCCAATTTTATGGTCTAAAACTATAACTAGCTAAAGCTTTTAGAATACCCGAAACTATGACCTTCCTCAAAACTGTAACAACAGAAACTTGAACTAAATCTGTAAGCGCACTGTAACAGTAGTATACACATTTACAATTTAACATAATTGTCTACACATTTCAGATCTCCATATGACTATCCTTATTCTTTCATCGTCATCCTTCCCAACCCGTTTTTCTATTGGTTCAGTCACAGTACCCAGGCTATCTTCTTCTGATATAATCAGGGAGGCTAGAATAGATGAAGTAAATCTCCTTTGTATACTCTGAGCAATGAAAGCGAAGCCATGTAAATTCACGATAGAATGTTATGTTCTCATGGGCGCTATGTCGCAATCGTTGGCTCGTGCCTTCTCGGTTGATGTTGTTCTATGTCAGTCATTCCTCATTGAAGGTTTGTAAGCCTCTCGCTCTGATTTTAATATTTAACCTGAATAATTTTCTATTAACTATATAGAAAACGAAATGTTAGACAGCGGCCTGCGTTAAACAGAAGGGCTAGTTCATTCCTTTGAAAGACTCCGCGCCGAGGCGAGCCTCGTAGGGAGAGTCAACCAGAAATAATCTGACATCACTGTGTTGCATCAGCTCTGATTTCGCGAGTTTAAAACTGTAGCTCCGTTCTCCTGCTAGGCGATATTCTCAAATTAATTTTAATCATATGCTTTTATATATTTACTAATAATGTAAATATTAAAAAATTGTATATATATATGTACACAGTGACTCAGGTATATATATGCCTTTTTCCTTTTAAATTCTACATTTTATCGTACCGTTTATGTAATATGGCTTCTTGAGCCGTAGCAAAGTGCCGTAACACTTATAAGAAAGGAAGAGGTATTGTATTTCATGCTTTCCCAAAGGACCATTTACTTTTTGACAAAAGAAGGGATAGATAAATGTCAAAGATAGAATTTTAATGTGAAAAGGGCAAGAACTATTTCTATGCAGTGATTATGAAGATGACATGAAAAATCGCTTGCTTGGATTACCACAAAATAAACTGTTGAAATACAGTGCTGTGCCAGCCGTAAATTTACCGTGTGCATTAAGAGAAATAACACCAAGAAATCGGGGACAAGAGAAAAGAAAACTAATGTATAGTGCTTTTGAAAGATTACACGAATTAAGTCCAAAGAAAATTCATTTTGAGGGCGAATACGAAATTGATGATGGCAATAATAAATCAATGTGAATGCGTATTAAAAAATGGAGAAAAGAAATATTTTAGAATGTTTGCTCAGCGACAAAGAAGGTGGATGACATCTAGAAAGAAATATGTGTCAGAAATTAAAATCTCAAATAGTGAAATTTACAGAAAAAAAAAAAAAAGCGCAGATGGCAGAATTTGGAAAAACGTTTAAAGTATATTTTTACAAGGTTGCAGATTAACGCGTTGCTAAAAAGGAAGGAAAAAATCAGGTGGGCTAGTGAAAATATTTCACGCTGTATTGTCATAAGAGCTCTGTCATCTAAAAGCTACGATTTTTGAAAAGAAAAGGGCGAATTCCTTTACTTTAGCACATTAAACAGATGACGCGCGTAATTTTCGTGTTGTCCAGGAATTCAGAGTTATATTCTTGCCCTAATGAAAGAAAGATGCGAATATTTGAATTCCGTGAAAAAAATATATGTTCTCAGCTCAATACTGGTTCTCATTAATACATAAATCACTAATTAAAGTTATTACAGTTACATTTAAGGATAAAATAAAATATGGCCATAAGACACAAAACATATTTTAATGAAAATTTAAAAATTTTTCCTTTTTTATTAATTTTTAAGAAACCGCTTATTTTTTTAAGTGAGATACATTTGATAAATCTATATGCACACATTATAACAAAAATAATTTTTTTATTATATTAACGAAACAAATTTTAAGGAATTACATACATTACAAAATTCATAATTGAAATAAATTAGATGTATCAGATTAGATAATTATATAT
>KK119545.1:46636-100332 GCA_000611955.2 Stegodyphus mimosarum | reverse complement strand
AGATATATTAGGTATGTAGTAGATATATTAGATGGATATTACATATATTTAATATATATTAGATATATTAAATTAGATATATTAGATTCTGGGATATCTTTGTCCTCTCTTCCAAATGATGCTTTTTGGGATATGCTGAAGAAACTTTGTGTTTTGTTTTTGGACAAATGATTCAAGGAGGGCTAGAAATTCATCGAATTGATGAAGAGTCATGCAGAAGTAATTAAAATAAAAGAAAAGACAAACTTTCCATGTCTAAGTGCAACTCCTCAATTAAATTATTTGTATTTCCTTCCTGAAGCCATCTCTCTCATATTTCTCAAACCCACCACAATTTGCCCTTTTTTATGTAAAGCAAGAAGTAAAATAAGTTTTAATCTAGGTTTTTTAAAACCGGATCCGCTTAAATTTTAAAATATAACTGTAGGAAGCAAAACACCATATAGGGATTTATATTCATTTTAAATAACCAGTTAAATTTAATTTTCAGCTCTTTCCTATAAGCCTTCATTTCCATATTTGTCAGTGCCAGAACATCTAAATTTGGTAGCGCGCGTAAGGAATGCAAATTCTACCAGTGGGAGAAAAAGCTTAAATGTCGAGTTCTGGATGGGAAAGTTAGAGAATCTGGGAACACTCTGTGAATGTTTGTGACGCAAACTTCGGCTTAGTATTTATTGCTGGTTAGACCTGGCTTAACAGCTATTATCTTGCTGCCACAAGACTCGTCTACGCTCTGTAGGACACAGGATTGATTGAGCCCTGTAGTTTAATTCTACTACTTGTTAATATCTGGAATTCTTGAGTTTTGATTCTACTGTTTCAGTTACCGCCCAAGCAAAGGTGTAGTATGTTACGTCGAGTTAACGAATTATAAATAATTTAAAGAGTTTAATAAAGGGTAGTTTTAGCCCTTCTTCGGTGCAGTCACTATTCTACAGATTTCACACAAAAGAGTAGACAGGAGAACTCTACAACCACACACCTGCTTTTCTCGCCAAGGGAAGATTGTGAACCCAGCAAGGAAATGGATGCCTTCGTAGAGCATTTTTTAAGGGTTTTGGTTTAGACAGTAGAGTACTCGAGGGCTATCTGCCTAAGATAAGGGAAGCTTTCATGGAGGACATTTTAAGGCAAGTTGGCTCGTATGCACGTTGAACATGGGAAAAACCACGAAAACGCCCATGCAGACATCCCTGAGATCCGAACCTCGGACCGAGCTACCAGTATAGAGCGACTTTGCCGCTTGGTCCCTGCACTTCTTAAGGCAACTAGTTCGTATTTAAGTTACACATGGCGAAAGCCAGAAAATTCCCATGCAGTCAGGCTTTTACTGGGATTTGAAACAGGTAGAACTATCACTGTTTAGTGACTTAAATGTATAGGTTCAATTCCTGCAATGAAATTGAAACATTGGCATTTAGGTTAACTTATTTTATTAATACAATGGAAGCCTTCTTTTGGAGGCCAGTACTTAAGCTATTCTTCTGGAAAAAGGCCGATACCCGTTTTATTTTACCATCCTAGGAATTTTTAGCCATTTATCTAGCAAAACGGTAGTTAATTTATTTAAATGGGGAGGAAGAAAACCTTTTTAGCATTTTCCTCTAACGCGACTTGAACAGGTTCAATGATATTGAAATCAGAGCATGGTGCAGGATGTGGAAGATATTTATGTTTTATATTATTTATCTAGTCCTATTTTCACGGTCTTGAAAACACTGGGTCAAGAATTTTGCATATAATTTTGAGCATTGTCATTCCTGACACACGGCATGCATATCTTTTAAGAGTCCTTTACATCGATATATCAGTAGTCTTAGGTAATTATATGAGTGTTGTCAGAGACACCAAAGATACTCCGATTCAATAGTCCTTGATTGTGCTCGCACGTACAGACGTCACGCAAAAAAATCGTCCAAATGGATTCGGGAAGGATCAAATTTGATATTTCCGTTGAAATATGATGTCCAAAAATTTTCTGGATTACAATACTTTCTTTACTTTGTACAAGGAAGTAAAAAGGTAGAACAAATAAAGTTTTCTTCAAGCAATATATCTGCCTATCGGTTACCCAGTTCCTTCTCAGTTCAATATACACTCACGTTTGTGAAAATTGCAACACCAAGAAGGAATCGTCATAATTGAATGCAATTTAATACACAGTTGAGTGGTAGTGGTACAAATAAATGATTAAATGTTCAAAGCAAACAAACAAGAACAAGAGATCAGAATCAGTATTTTGTGTGGCCACCACGCGCCGCAATAAGTGCTGCTACACGACGTGGCATGGAGTCAAACAAAGTTTGAATGTCTGACTGAGGAAGAGCATTCCATATCGTTTGTACGCGTACCCAAAGTTCGTCTGCAGACGCAACAGGACGAGGGTCACGAGCAAGACGCCGACCAATGACATCCCACACATGTTCAATTGGCGACATATCCGGGGAACACGCAGGCCAAGGAAGAAGCTGTACCTGCTGCGCTGCAAAGAAGGATTTAACAATCCGAGCAGTATGAGGGCGGGCATTGTCCTGTTGAAATACAGCGCCTGGCAAGCTTTGAAGGAAGGGAACAGCTTCGGGCTGTAGAACTTCACGGATATACCGGTTGCTGTTCAGATTGCCCACAATTCGTAGCAATTGAGATCGTCTATGATATGCTATGGCGCCCCAGACCATAACTCCGGGTGTTCGTCCACTGTGGCGTTCGATAATGCACTCCGGAAGGTGGCGTTCACCGGCATAGCGTCTGACACGAATGCGGCCATCATGGTACCACAAATTAAAGCGGGATTCGTCAGAAAACACGACATGCTGCCAATCAGCACGCCAGTCTCTATGCTGATTGGCCCATTGTAGCCGCAGGCGGCGATGGTCGTGCGTTAGGGGGATCCTGTATAAAGGAGTCCGTGCGCGCAGTCCACACTGCAGCAGACGTCTACGAATTGATGAAGCACACAATGAAACACCTGTAGCTATTGACCACAGTGCTGCCAATTGTCTAGAGGAAGCTGTACGGTCCGTCCGCGCCATGCGGACCAGGTGTCTATCATCGCGAGCTGACGTCACATTTCGGGGTCCACTCCCGGATTTCCGAGTTGTCCGACACTCGTCCGTCCACTGCTTCCAAACGCGCATCACTGTGCTGCTGTTACGCTGCACACGAGAGGCTACTGCACGATACGACAATCCAGCTTCACGAAGGCCGATGATTCTCCCTCGTTCAAACTCTGTAAGTTGTTCAAATCTCGCTCTCTTTCGTCGACGAGGCATAAGTACAGATTGAGTTAACGTTTACCACTAGCAGATAACCACCGATAACCATACACGCCTCGCTACAGCCATCTATTTATTCGGATCCATCAGCCGTTCAGAGGGCGCTGCTCAGCATACGCATGCGCTACGGATTTGCAATTCTAATCATTTGCATATCATGCGCTACTTTGCATTTCCTGAAAATTTCAGCTCACTCGCGTAAGTCCTTCATGGTGTTGCAATTTTCACAAACGTGAGTGTAGTTAGCGCAATCGAGATTGAGCTGCAATATATATATTTCTTTTAATTAAAGATATCACACATCTTACACGTCTCTTTCTGACTCTCTCTTTACATCTGCATGCCATTTTTCCAGTCACAACTTTGTCATTTTATATCATTTTACGGTTATTGTTCATGAAAGTATAGAAATTCAAATCAAGCTCTAAATAAACCGTAGAAATTATGCGCACTGCACGCTGGGAAGAGAAAAATGGACTGCTCCATCTTTCTCATTGAATGGAAGATGCTTTTGTTCCCAAACAAAAGGATGGGTTGGAATAATGACATGGAGGGAGAATTCTTTTCAAAAGGTGTCATTGAAGGCTTTCGCTGCTATTGAATTGGTGTTTTTATTATTTTTTTAATGCGCTTATCAATTACTGATGTTTGTCATGTTCCTTTTGTTAACGTTTTCGAGTCGTCTCTTTAAGGAATTAAAAAATGTGTATTTAACTTTATGTCGGGCATGGTTCAGCTGTTTGCATACATTTTTCTCAAATCAGTCTTATCCACTGGAGAAGTCATATTTATCCACTAGTTCGAAATTTTATCTGATCTCTCAACACGTTGAAAATAAATTATTTATTTTTATTTTTATTTATTTCTTTATTTGTTTGAGGCATCCTCATTTTGAGCTAGATTGAAAGAGAATTAAATTGCATGCCCATTCTCTAGTCGAGTGATAAATTAGTGTCAATCAGCTCTGAAATAGATTGATTGTATTATGACGTATGGAAATTTTCTGGAGACAAAACAACAGCTTGCATTAAAAATCACAGTTCTTCTCACAAATGAATCCTCATCAGTGATCTGTCATCAATATTTACTCATTTAAGTGAGATAAAACTGCTGTGTCTGTCACAAGAATTTCAGGTGATTAATAAGACACTTTAAAAATGTAATTTAAAGATAGGCATGCATAAACTCGTAAGGTTTATTTCAGCTAGCAAATTACGTTTATGTTATAATGTTGTAAATTCTATTTTTCCTACCAGCCTTCCATGAAACTCAAATTAGATTAAATTTAAACAGCAAGTGAAGTATAAATCAGAAGAACAGTTTGGATCAAGCATTGTAAATGCAATTTGTCTTGTGAATCCACTACTTTCATGCCCTAAATTTTTGTGAGTGATTTTTAATACTTGTCTAGAAATAGAAGGTAACTGAAAGTCGGAACTTTTTTTGTGTTTGTAGGTTCCGCGAGTAGCGGTGAAAACGTTTTGTAAAATTTTAGTCCTTTTTGCAATAACTGTATTGTAGATTTAATAAATTTTTAACTAAGTTTTACCTTTTGTCTGTGTCAGCATAGGAAGACTAAACAAAGCGTAGTTTTAAGAGTGCATTGCTTTTTCGCTTTGAACTATTAAGAAAAATCCGATGCGGATTCCGCATGACTTCGTTTTAGGGCTTATTAAATTACGCACATTTTCCCCTGCACTTCATTTAAATTTATTTCCTAGAATTTCATTAGAGATTTACTTCTCATTCAATCAATTCATTTCTCACATCGCGGCAAAACAAAAATTCGTAAAAACACAAAATATCCTTACTAAAAATTGTAAAATACAGAAAAATTTAAAGCACCAAATACAGTTTAAAACAGTTAAAAAAAACTTTTTCAATTAAAATTAGAGTTTCCGCGCAAAAATAAACAATTCTGACAGAGGGCAGAAAGAGAAAATTTTCGGTGCACAAAAACATTTAAAGTCCACTTTTGATCTAACTGGGCAAAAAGACACTTATATTGGTGCACCAAACTCAATTCACTACATAACTAAGAGTTTCAAATGTAAACAAACAGCCAGCATATTAGGCCTAACGTCACTTACACCTTTAAATTGTCGATAATTAACTATTACATTCAAATAAACTAAAAGCATAAAAACCTTAACCGGAACGTAAGAACAACATAACCGAATCACTTTTAGAGTAAAAAAATGTATAATTTACCAACATATAAGAATAAAAGAACAGAGCTTACCGACCAGGGTAAGAGGTTGGGTACTTTAGTTCTTTTTCATCTATTTGTTGAAAATGCAACAACAAATTTTATTATTCTTTAATTTGTGTTCTTTCAAGAGAACAATCAAATTTCCAAAGTGGAACATTAAGCCGAATTAGACTTTCCCCAACGGGTGTTAATTGGTAAAAAGTCTCAATATTTTACAGAAATTATATACAAATCTCTATATTAATGCTTTCGTTGTTCGCTCCCTACGTTAATACTTTGAATTAAGAGCAGGATATAATACTTGAGAGCATTTTTGTTAAAACTTGCTTAGAAATATTAAAGATAATGCTGAAATTTTTTCATTTGTTTTGTTGATTCCTGCAAAGCATGCAAAATTTAGTATGCAAAAGGAGTGATGTCTTCGTGAATACTTTCTAAGGAAAACTTATTCACTAATGCAATTTAAGTTACAATACAAGATTTAACAAAATATTAAACTGTTAATAGATGCTCAGAATTTCCTACCTGTTTATAACATAATAATTTAATGTATACTAAGTACAAAAATGCTTTGTGTTTTAAAATGACACTAAAATATATATTTAAATATTACGACTTCTTAATAAAGTGTTCCTGCAACGTTAGATTGTATATACCAGACTCTATGAATTGAAGTCCCTCGGCCGATCTCCTGTGTAGCTGAATGATACATTATACACTGGCGTGCAAAAATTAAGGACGAGACGGTTTTCTCAACATAACTTTGTACAAAAAATTTCCAAATCAACACATTTAATACCGTAAGATCCCCAATACGTAAGTTCATGAGTAATGTAAGCAACACTTACTAAAAGAGAAATCAGAGGGATAAAAAGAAGCTTTGTTGAAAAAGTAGCATGGAGCGCAATGCGACTGAAGGCCGAAACATCCCTGTGATGAGTGTCCAGCAAGAAACATCCGGTCTTTAATAGGGGATACGATCTCCCCTGACTGCTAGGCAGGCTTCACATCATTTGTGCATGCTGGATATGTGGTTGTTAATGAGCTGTTGAGACACTGCTGCTCGTTTCTCTTGTAGCACCAATCGCAGTTTCGGAATCGTTACTGGCGATAAGTTACGTGCTGCCACGGGTCTCCCTAGTAAGTTCCGTACATGCTTGACGGGATTTAGATCCAGAGACCTTGCCGACCAATCCATGTGTTCAATATCTTCTTCTCCAATAGCTCTTCGACAGTAACTGTGCGATGAGGTGGAGCGTTGTCGTCCATGAAGAGGAACTGAGAACCCATAGTGAACTGAGAACTGAGAACGCATGTAAGGAAGAAGAACCTCGTTACAATAGCAGTCCCAGGTGACGAACCTCCTTGGGAGATATGAAGATCGGTCCGGCTACCAAGCATTATGTTTGCTCGAACGAGAACTCCGCGACCTCCAAAACAGTCCCTTTTGATGATGTTGAAGGGGTTATTGCGTGTTCCCGCTCTGTCCAGATGTGTACGTGTCTAGAATCGCAACTCAGACTAAATCTGCTCTCATCTGTTAAGAGTACTCGTCCCCATTCATTGTCTCTCCAATTCCGGTGTTCCCGGCACCACAGAGAACGCCTTCTCCGATGGGCAGGCGTTAGAGGTACACACCGTACAGGGCGTCGTGCAAACAGACCACCACCGTGCAGTCTTCTGGCCACGGTAAAACGCGATATCGGTCGTCCAGTCGCCTGTGTCGTGTGTCTAGCGATTTCTCCCGCTGTCTGCCGCCTGTTTCTTCTGGCCTGTAAGGCAATATACCGGTCATCTGCGGGTGTGGTTCCTCGTGGACGACCACTACTAAACCCCCGGATAGCTGTTCCTGTAGTTTGAAATTGTCTCCAAAGTCGTGAAACGATGCTGTGAGCAATTCCGAACTCTGCAGCCACACTTGTCACACTGCGGCCTTCCTCCAACTTCCCAATGATTCGACCTCGGGTAAAAGCATCCAGATGTCGTCTAACAGATTGATTATTCGCCATTTCTCGCTGAGGCAGCAACTCGGTGTGATTTTAACTGCTATACGGCGTGCAATCTCTTTGCCAGAAATACTGATCTTACACCGACAACATGCTCTATACTACTCAGACACTCCCCCATTACGTCTACCTGCATATCTGCGCATGTGCTACCGTACATCACCTTACTTAATCTCCTGATTGGTCTTTCTGTCCGCTCTGCCTCTTCGTTCAGCTGATATGCTAATTTTTCGACTTCGTCCTTAATTTTTGCACACCAGTGTAAGTTTTTTTCCCCTTCAAAAATATCACACAACATTTGTATTCATGGCATCTTTCTAAAATTACGCACCTTTGAGAAACAGTAACTAAGGTTCCGTTTGAGGCAGTGGGACAAGAATTTGATCTGCATTTTGGCGTTTTTCTTGTAACTGGATGATGTCATTCAGAGCATTTGTGGAAAAACTTAGATAATTTCCATTTCATTTTATTCACAATATATCACTTCGATCTATAGATTTAAACTTTAAATAGCGCTAACGGAAAATTGAGCTATTGCTTTGACTAAATTTATGCTTAACTTTTAAAAAAAATCCACATTCAGATAAATTCATACCAAAAATTTGCTTCCATATGCCATCGAAGAACAATTTTAACGCTCTAATAACAAGTGGGAATACAGTCAGCAAGCAACTTTAATGATGAAAGTTTCCAACAGATGGCAGTATCCTCTTAAAATTTCAAATTTACCACTACTCTGTATACTGCATACAAGCCGCTTGAGCATTCTTCCATAACAAAACGATCACAAAAACCTGTGTCGCATACTCATTTAGGAATAAGATTGATCACCGGCCGTTCGTTTTTCGCTGCATCAACGATGCAACAGAAAATCTCGGTTTTCACGCCTGGGTAGGTCGGGTCTTGTATCTTCCTTTTGTTTGGGTAACCCTTACATCGTTATGATGGGAATATCATGCATCATTCCATTTGATGCGGTCTAGGAAGACCGGTGAAATGGAAAGAGTAGTCCTCCCTTTGGATCGGGGCTTCATGCCAGATTTTATGGTTGTAAATATCACATTGCTGCTTATTTGCTTTAACGTTGTTATGAGTCTTCTTTGAATTTGAACGAATACATTTTAATTTTTTAAATAAAAAGAATTCGTTGAATTACATTAGATATTACCGATCTTTAGAGGGTTTCGATTTCCTAACCAATATGCAGTCTTCGTGGTTTTAATGAACTTTTACGCACATAATTCGTCTTATCCCGTTTTCCACATATTGCACTATAATTTTGAATTTGTAATAAAATTCTGTGCGTTACATATTAAAGATTAAATACATGGCAGCTTCTTGTTCATGCATAAGATTTTTTATTTGCTTTAAATATAATAAAAGTACGTTGTTCACTCGCCGAGCAAAGTGAATCATTTAGAAAATTATTTTCTTCTTAATAATATTTTGAAACGTATGTTATTTTGTACTATTAAGCAAGACAAACGAAATGTGGTTTTAATACCTTTTATATCGCATACAAAACTTCTAAAACCTGTTTCTTTGTACAGTGTCGCATGCATCGAAAATGAAGTAATTGAAAGTAACAATGAAGACTGCTATCCATTCCATATAATTTGTTGCAAGATCTTAACATACACTTTTAAGATTTTACGTTATTATTACTGATACTGCTATTACTATTATTATTATTATTATTATTGCTACTACTACTATTATTAATATTATTATTATTATTATTATTATTATTGCTACTACTACTATTATTAATATTATTATTATTATTATTGCTACTACTACTACTATTAATATTATTATTATTATTACACATTATTACTCGCCGCTTAAAATAGTTATTATAAAATATCTATGTAATAGTTTTAATGAGTCTGACCAGTGCAGTGTTGTAAAAAGTATTTAAGATTTTGAATTATATGTATCATGAATTAAATGTATTTTTATTCAGATCGAAAGGTAAAAACATTATTATTTAGAAATTTGTTTATTGCTTTTAATCATTAGCATATTAATCAATAACAGACAAATTAAATCCGAAGGCCACATGTTGACGAGTGGAAGACAAAAGTTTTTTTTTTTCGGGAGTGGCAACACAATGCTTAATATAGCTGAGATTTGATTAAATCTTAGTTTACAGTTTTCCGTCACAGGCAATGGAGAAACTTTCGAAACTAGATGATTTTGCTTTGATCTGATCACTTAAATTCGCGGCTAAATCAGTAACTCTTTCCGCAACTGTACTTCAAGAAAATGAAATTGATTGAAAAGCCTTCACATTTCCAGGATAAACAATTTCTCCAGCTTTCATTAGGCATTCCTTGATGAAATCACCGTCAGTAAAAGGCTTCGAATGTTTAGCTATCAACTCGGACAAGACGTAGCTTGCATGTACCGCCGCTTCACTTTCTTGCAATACTTTACTAAACATGGACTGTTGCTTTTTCACTCCTAACTTGAGCTCTTTCAACTTTTCTTCTCTCATTAATCCTTCGTAATTGTTATATTTCGATTTGTGTTGTTCGTAATGACGTTTAATATTATATAACTTTGGTACATTAATAGTATTATTACATATCAAGCAGATTATTTTATCTTTTATTTCACAGCAAAAATATTCTAATTCCCATTTTACTTGGAATATTCTATGTTCGTCAGCGATTTTTCGTTTAATTTTACTACCACTTGGTTTTGATATAGACATACTGAATACAAAGGGCTGGAATAAACACGGTTAACGTTAAAAAGTTAACAAAAATTTATTCTTTCCACAAGAGATAAATCAAAATGCTGAAATATTTCTTCAAAAATATTCTAACAATATCACAAAATGTCAAACGTTTAGCAAAAATCAATTCAAAACAGAGAAACTAATTCTATCTCACAGCGAAATCGCTACAAATCAATCACAGCATTAAGTAAACAAACAGTTCGCTAGAACTACAGCTACTACTGAGATGAGTTGTTTGTTCTCGGCTTTTATAAGCTTTATAATTAATTTCTCGAATATACTGGAAACATCTATAAATATCTGGATTTTTGTGGATGGCAACAGCAATTACGAGATATTTATTTATTAGGTATTAAATGCACGCGCTGTTCTATTTTTAACCTTCCAACGCAGCTGTCTTTTCAAAAATCGTCTACGTTGCTAAGGCAACATGAAGCAAATCTAATTACAATTCTAAATAAAAAAAACTAACTAAATAAATAACTATGAAATCCGTAACAATATGAATTAAGTAATAATTAATAATAAAGCAAAGTGCATGCACATGTATGCACCAATATATCGTACAAAACTATGATTGGAAAACTGAGACCATGAGTTCGGCCACATTCGGCTATCGGGGGATGCGTACAAGTTCTGAGTGCACGTGTCCCCCAAAAGCCGAAGGTAGCTGAACGCAAGCTACTCACACGCATTTGTAATTAAGTAGTGTGTATGTCAGCTCGCTGTGAGTAATCTAACAACACTGAATAAATTATCGTTAATTACTTAGCAGTAAACATTTGATTTTTTTCTT
Source organism: Stegodyphus mimosarum (assembly GCA_000611955.2). Lineage (NCBI taxonomy): Eukaryota > Metazoa > Arthropoda > Arachnida > Araneae > Eresidae > Stegodyphus > Stegodyphus mimosarum. The sequence continues at coordinate 89,294 of KK119545.1, read as the reverse complement.
CGTCGATATGTTATTTTATTATTATATATTATTATTTGCCGATATATTGGCCGGGCCGCAAAAATATTTGTTGTGGGCCGCATGCGGCCCGAGGGCCGCGAGTTTGACATCCTTGCTCTAAGACAACCCCCATGATTTTAAACGACTTTGGTCACCTGTGTAAGTGGTCGTTTAGAAAAGTAATGACCAAGGCTGCTGTTTATTATCAATTAAATGTTAAAACTAGTATTAGATGCCGAGTTTTAATAGATAATTTGACGCAGTGTAAGGGAAATAAGCGCTTAAATACTTTTGCGCATTTTCAATCAGCGCATACTGATCATATTTAGAGAACATCAAATATATCATTGCTACAAGGATAGGGAGAGGTACACTGAGGAAAAGAAACTTCGAAAGTAAGGAGGAACTACACTGTATAAAGAGGGGTGAACAAAATCATTAGTGAATTTCCTCTTTATCCAAAAGATCCAAAAGAAAGCTATTTAACTTCAGCCTAGTTCTGACATTCTGTATATGTACAAGGAAGACAATGTAATCTTCTGCTTGAAGAAAAATTTTCCTCTGTTTATTTAATGGAAGAATGGACAACATGAATCCATACGATGTTACATATTAAAAGCGGATTAAAGCAGGTGATCGTAACACGTAACAATGTAATTCATCGGACAGCCATCGTAAAAGTGCATCAGCTTTTCTGCAGATCCTATATTTTAGTTCTGCGGTGGACCCTTGTGTCTCTACCCTCGCCAGATGAAAAGAAGCGCAGGAAAATATTAATAAAAAGGGGAAAAGAGGAGCAGGGTATTATGTAACGCAAAGGGGAGTATTTGGGAAGAGATAAAGCAAGGTACCAATGGAATATTTTGTTCTGCGATAAAATCAGGGACGGTATAGAATTTTTACTTGAATGAACTGCAGTCTCCAATTTCATGGAACATTGTTCCCTCCAATTGCAAAAGCGAAGCTAATTCAAACTGCATAAATTTTGCATAAGAAATTGCGTGTATAGGAGGAAAAGTTCATATGAACTTTAAGACATTAAAATTTAACTTTATGTTGAGTTTAAATTAAAAGTAATTTTAGAAAGACATCTGAAACAAGCTTTCCTTATCGAATTGATGGTCTATATAAAGAAAACATACGTCATACTACCTCATTGACGTAGGATTTTTCGTTTGAAGCCACTAATTTTCAGTATTTCTCAGTACGTCAAACAAATAACATAATTAATATAACTTATATTAATAACATAATACATTTTAATGATAATTTATTACTAGTACTATTATTGTTATCACTGTTATCCCAGAAATAATAGTATTCTGAAATATTAAACATTCAGAGATACTTCACATGTTCCACATAGGTTGTCAAGACTACAAGGAATTGGGTCTTACGTTAAAAGACAAACGCTCTAATCTTCATCAAGATGCATTGATGTGCTTCTCTTAATATATTTTGCAGTTTTCACTTTTAGAGTCATTAGGTTACATCGAGGCAGGAAAATCAAAAAACATGCAATAGTCCTGCCCGAATTCGAACTCTGCACGTCCCGAATACACTTCGAGCGCGCTTCCAATTCCACCACGAAGGCATGTGAAGAGAAGGAAGGAAATACCTTATACGCTGTACAAAATACTAATTTATACAAGTATGAATTCGAAAACGGAGAAAAAAATTTCATTGACTTATTTACTATTGCTTCATGATGATATATCACAATTATTGAAGGCATCACAATGACTGTCACATCATATCTGGATAAAATCACAATTAATTTTAAATGTACTTATCAATATTTGAAAGAAAGCTACTTGGGTAAGAAATCGCATTTTCATGATAGAATTTTTGGATAAATCTAACAGTTAATTTTTTTTTCATGTAAGATTAACTCAGTTAAAGAGCTTAAATTCAGCCTGAGGCGACTGAAGCCCGTTTCCGCTATTTCTCAGTTTTCGACTAAAATTATAATTTCAGCCGGAGCACACAGAAGCCGCAAATAAGATTAGTTCCGATACCATTTTATAATTGAATCGCAATATTAACAAAAAGTTTTCTATTGCAGCATTTTATTCAGTAATTAAAACTGATGCTGATATTAGATACTGCATGCATGTTTCCCTTTTCTTGGAACCATCAAAATACGCAGGAACTCTTAAACACACGAGAAAGAAAGCCCTTATACTGGAACGAAATTCTTCTAGGAAGAGGAATTTCATAGGCTGTCCTCATGTGGTCAAGAGGTTTAAATAAATTCGAAGCCAAATTAAGGAATCACTTTTATCTGACTCAAAGAATACTGCTTAATATACTTTTTAATAATTCTCCTTGATATACTTTTTTACATTTTTATTCTTCATTACATTTTAAATTCAATATCTTATAGCAATTAATTTATCAGTACTTCATTTGATTTTTATGGTATATCAATTTAATTTTTACCTATTTATCCTCCATTTAACTTTTCTTATTTATCTACTATTTGCAATTTTTTAAATTTTAACTGTAATTGTTTGTTGTTCGATTTATTATTATTTTAATTACTTATTTTTCCTCTGCTCTTAGGGTTCTTCCATAGTGCTCCAGCACTTCTAATTTTAGAAATTAAGCCTTACTCTATAACATCTTGTATGCCATGTGTGTTATAAGAATATTATTAAATTACAGCAAAGCAATCAATGGATACCTTTTTAAGAAGAGGAATAATTTCGTGGAGAACTTTCTGAGAGAAAATGTGAAAATGGCTCGTATTTGAGTCAATGCATAGCGGATCCCAGATGAAGAGTCATTGGAACAGCTGCTTAAAAAAACCGCACAGTCGTAAGTTATACTGGACAAGCTATAATAGAAGGAAAAAGTCATCTCCACACTAATGGCATCGTAAAAAATATACAAAAGATTTTTTGTACAAACTTTTCCTAATTTCAAAAAATGTATTTAAAGACGAATATTTTGTTATATGCTTTGATGATCTGCGTAGCCTTTTAGCATATCGCAACGCGCTAATTGGAAAAGACTGTTTTAACAGTAATAACTTTAATTCATTAAGCAACAGTATTTCAACATCCAGTTTTCGTGTAATTGACTAAGTACCATATACACAAAAAATTACTCAAAGATTTTTGACACGTTGGTTAAGTAAAACACCGTAGACTTTAATGAACATTCTGCTATTATGACCAAAAAGTCATCTGATCCATTGTTAATAATGTGCGTGTGTGAGTCATCAGTAGTAATGTGTTTTAAAAAGAACTCATCTTTAGAAAATGTCTTCTGAGCCACTTCAGCACGTTGTTGTTTTAGAGAAAAATTCAAAATTTTTGGAATACCGCAAGCTCAAATAAATACGTTTTCAGATTACTCGATAGAATCCAGATGGTATCGGAAAGTGTTTGATAACATCCTTATTGTCAAACGATGATCATTAAACATCAAATCTCTGACTTGATTAGTGAGTTGCTGATTAATTGAAGTGGATGGTCTCCTAGAGTCTAGTTCCTCTTCGAGGTACTCTGGTTGCTTGAGATATCTTACACCACACAAAAGCTCTTGTTTCTGATAAATTATTGCCCTTAAAGGTTCTTTGCGACATTTTAAGAAGATTTGTAGTAGAAATTCTATTGCAAAAACTAAATGTAATGCATGTTCTTCTCTCTGATACATTCTGTACTTTTTGAAATCGCCAAAACAAAATTTTTTATTCATTAAAAACGAATTTATTTGAAAACAGTAAAAGGAAATTAAATACACTGATTATTAAATACACGGACATAGATTATTGGGATTACTATCAGATGTCGATAAAAGTAATAACCTTTGAAAAACTTTCAAAGCAGGTGTCTATTTTAAATTAATCATTCTAGGTACTTTTTGATCACAGCAGTAATTCTTGTAAAATTATTTTCATTTCTTATTCACGCTTAATGATATTGTGATAGAAATTTCGCTGAGTAAATCATAAACACCATTTGACACTTTCGATGAAAATCTTTTTTATCTTCTTTTCAGAAAGAGAAATAATTAATAATAATAATGAAACAGAAAAGTTTTGTAAACATATACATTTTATAACTACTGCCTCCTATTATGTTCTTTTGCACTTCACTTCGGCAAGGAGCATTATGTTGTCAAGGAATGTATGATTTCCAAAACATGTTTATAAAAGTAGATGTAACACATTATAAAATTAATGGTATAAGCAGCTGTTGCGACGTGCACACTCTCCCCACTACGGGGGAGAGATGCTAGAGAGAAACAGGTAGCGACGAATAGAACAGATAGGAAGAGCAGCTGCATGAACTCTTGTCCGTTAGCTTGTATGTCATCCGGCTCGCGACCCCCGACGAAGCGATCGACAAAAGGATTATAGGACAGTTTTGGGAATTAATCTTTGACATCCCTTCACCTCAGAATAGCCCGTAAAGTTAATTGAGCACACGCACTATTATTCATTGTTCTCACCTTTAGGTGCACGTGCACCAGCGATTCATGCGGAGCGTGCATAAGCAGATAAAATTAATTTCATAATGCAGTTTTGATCGTACGTTACTTTCCAAAAATAATTTTCCTCGAAACTATGCGTTAGGATCTGAAATTTGAAATTAAGATTCTTTAGAACTTAAGAGAAGAAAATTGAAGGAAGTAGAAGGGAAAAGCTTTTTATACTTACCAAGTAGATGTTTTTTTATGAATAAATTAATTTAGATATTTCAGCAATCTTCCCCTCCACATAGGCCTAAACAGTATTAGGCTTAAAGAGCATTTAACTAATTATTTAATAAGGTTGACGCTTATAAAGCAATAAATAATATCAAAGAGATACATCGTGACAAATAAGCATAGTTGAGAACTTACTTAACATATCTAAATAACCAAAATCGACCTTCTTAATACGAATTTTTACTGATTTGTGACAAAAAAAACTTAAGCAAAGAAGGAAAGGGAAAGATACACATGCGTTCAATTTTTCACATCCTTATGTTCATGTAACTATCGAAGATATATGCATATCTCCCCCCTCCAGCAGAAAGAAGCAACAGATAAGTATTAATCTGATATACAATTAAAACTTTATAAGGTATTTTCTCCCTCCTTTCTGCATGCCTTCGTGGTGTAACGGTAACACACTCGGTGTGTATTCGAGAGGTCCAGGTTCAAATCCGGCTGAGGGCGTTCCTCATTTTTCACGTCTTCTACTTCAAAAAAAAAAAAAACCTAATAACTCTGCAACTGAGTTTAAAATATTGATGAGAATGCCTTGTATCTGTGTACTGGTTACCTCCCAAAGGGGGAAAGAAAATGTCATGTATGCCAAAATAGAAGAGTTCTGCATATTCTGTTTGCAAAAATTGATGTCACTTCGATATGCGATCTAATTTTTCATGAAAAACTTACATGCCATCAGTATTTAAAAATGAGCTTAATTTGTTTGCTCAATAAAGCGCTTCAGGACCATAGAAAGAACCTTCTTATTGATGACCGCTTAAAAGATATTGCTCTATCGCTATGGTGTGCCCTAGGAAAACTAAACCTTTCACACAGCCTGCTTGTTCAATTGTCAGGGTATAAGGTATTTCTCCCGCAACTAAATCCATGGTGAAGTACCATCTAGAAGTTTTAATCATTTGGTTGCTAGTAAGCAGCTAGCTGTAAGTAAAGAAAGTACTAATCAACATAGATATCGACATAGATCTTCAATAAACAATTAATTATAAACGAAAGTAAGCCAGTTAGATGGTATTTAAGAATTTTATCAACTTTTATACTTGAATTTTATAGCTTTCTTAAGAAATATTTGCATCGATCGATAAATTCTTGCTGTTGCGAAAAAAAGAAGCCATAAATTTCACGTCAAAAGATTTCTTTCTATGAATTCAGAGAACCTAAATATCATCATCGAAGGACAAAAGTTTTTCACTTTTTCGTTTTTTTCCTATATTATTTAATTATAATATATATATATTATTTAATTAAAATAACTGGAAATTATCCAATTATTTTTCTCGAGGAAGATTAGACTATTTAAATTAAAACGCTACGTAGTTTGCCAAAGCTGACTTCAAGCATTTGACATTTCAGTTAAACTTTTCAAAGGTTTTATGCAGCATCACAGCTGCAGTTTTTGTTCCTTTTTCCACCTAATACAGAACTAAGTAATTACAGACGCAAATTTGTACACTTCACGTAACTAATATATCATTTAACAATAAGAGTTATTAAGCAAAATCTTTCAGAATTATTAAACTTTAATACCTTCATTACATAAGTTCCTTCCTACTACGCAAATATAAAAAAATTGCTCCAAAGATTTAAGACACCAGAAATGCCATTTAAAGCCTGGCAACACTAATTCGTAACAGAAGTAATCGCAATCTTGAAGCGCATAACATTTGAAGAAACACACGTGAAGGGTGAAGGCTTCTTCGCCCAGTGGTTAGTGACTCTTTCTGCCGTACCGAAGGGTGCGAGTTCGAATCCTAGAGAAGGCGTGAATGTAAATGTCTGTTCTTGCATAGGAGGCAACGGTGGCCTACCTGTTAGGTGCTTCTACGAGAAAGTGACTACGCTTCCGGCCTTAGTAATGGCCAACGCCTATAACGGCTAGTGCCCACCAGGCAAAAAATTACTATACTTCCGATATAAATGCACTCTTTAAAGTTGGATTCTATTAATTTGTATTACAAGAGAGGCTTATATTTGCTTGTTGCAAATGTTTGAATAATTCGTATTTGTGAGCTATGTAAATCATGGTGTATTATTACAGTGATTTTTTTTCATTTGCTTATTATGTTGTCCATCTGTTAGTCAAAAACTTGTTTGACAACTTATTTATGCATTTCTTAAAAATAATAAATTGTAATATAATAAAAATAAAGTAGTATAAAATGCAGTTTTATGTAAAATATGTACTAATCTAAAGTTTTTTCCCGTTTAATTCTATATTTCACATATTTCCTCTTAACTCTACATTTCACATGACGTGCTTCTCCTCAGCACAATGTGTTTATTTTTTAGCATTACATAGCCCAGTGAAAGGAAAATTTCATGAAAAACGGATCCCATAAAGGTAAAATTTGATTAAGACCAACTAATAGTTTGAGCTCAGTTCAGGATCGAGGCTCAAATTTTTACCCTTCTTATGATTTGTTGATATAAAAATTCCAGAAAGAGAAAACGTAAGGGGGAATGACACTACATAATTTTTTCAGTACGCAAAATTCTAACGTCTGCCTTCCACCACAAGCTTGTATTCCTAAATAATTAATTCAGAAATATTCTTGAATAAAAATCATTATTGTTGAAAAAGTCGGCTCTTAAGATTTTTATTTCAGACTTTTTTTTAGGGTTGGTCAAATTCACGGGGAAGAATCCCACAATTTTTTTTCGCGTAAGGACAGTTGTCTACAAAAAAGAAAAAGAACAAAAAATAACTTTCATGGTGTTGTAGTTAATTAACTAGCAGTTTAGTTCTAACTAAAATTTGAAACGCTCTGCGCATAAGATTTAATCGATTAGGTAGTAGTATAAGGTATTTCTCCCGCCTTCTTCGTATGCCTTCGTGGTGTGGTAGTCAGCAAGCTGGGCGCGCGTTCCAGAGTTCGTGGTTATAGTCCCGGCGAAGGCGTTGCTCGTTTTTCAATACTCCTGCTTCAAAAATACCTAACGTCTCTACAGTAGGTAATCTGAATACTTCAGCGGTTTCTGTATTTCACGTACTTTTTCCCGTTTATTTTGTGTTACACCTGGTAAGGGATAATCATGATTGGAATTAAAAAGCAAGTTTTCTCTTGCTTGTACTGTGTCATTTTGATATATATTATGGCATTCGTTTAGTTTCATTTCAGTATTAAAAATGAAGGATCAGAAATTTCCTTTCCTTTATCACATATTGCTTTTACTTCAAAAATGAAAAATGCTGGTCAAGTAGCTGTTCAAACTTCAGATGCAGTCAAACAGCAGAAACTCCTCCTTGAGAAAGTGGTTCGAAAAGAGTTTACATAATTTCAGCCTTAAAGATGGTGTCAGTCATGAAGGTCTCTAATCTTTAAATAAAGACACGCCAGAAGAAATCATGGATGAAAAACACCATACATTCGAAAACTAATGCAAAAAATACTCCGAAAAGCAATATAGGTGATCATTTAAAGAAGCTTGGACATACAAACCGTAAGAGTATTCCCATTTTGGCAGACCAGGAAAGGTTCGTTCGAATTTCAGCTTGCAATTATCTATTAATACTAAATTTAAACTTTTTTTATCTTGACATATATATCTTGCACACACATCCCTAAGGATTAGAAGTGGATCCTCAAAGCAACATGGAATAAGTGATACGAATCTCCTTTAATGATCTCCAAGTATGGACTTCACCTGAAGAAAGTAATCTCATGTGGTAATCACAAAGAACCATTCATTACGAATTATTGTCACCTAACCAAACCATTAAGTCTAACAAATTGTTCTCAGTTGACAGTTCTGAAGGCAGAAATTGATGCAAAGTATGCAATTCGTGCAAAGTATATTGAGCTCCATATTTCAGTCGATGCTTCAGACTCTTATTGAGTACACGCGAAAAGTTTCTATTCATCGCTCTTATTCACTTTACGTTGCCTCTTTAGATTTTTATTAGTTCGAATCAGTTTCAAAATTCCCAGAACAGTGAGGAGTTGAGTTCTTTGGAGGTTCCAAACCCTATCCTGATGATTTCGTTTCTAAAAAATCTAAATAATTCTTTGATAAGTTTTTATCTTTCAAAGAGATGGCAAAAAGTCACTAAACAAAGCTGAAACTTGGGTTGTTCAGTAAAATTTCAAATTTTTTCGTATTACTCAAGAAAAACAATTACTTGCGGAAACTGGCAGAATATTTTGAATGATTCAGCATAGTGTCAGTATAAAAGAGAGAGATGCAAATTCAGATGAACAAAAAACTACAATTGCAGATCAATGATCTGGAATTCAATTTCAGACTATTAATCTAATTATTTATTTTCATCGTCATTAACTAAATTTTGCATTATCATAGTATAATGCAACTGACTTCAATTTAGATATACCTATCGAAAGTTTGCATTCGCTTTTCAACTTTGCAGAAATTGAATTGCAAATTATACACACAGAAAACTTTTACCTATTTCTGAAGTGCATTTGCATTAATGCATTTAAGCTTCCTCTGCCATAAAAAACTAATATTGTAAAATATCTTTTCGTTTACTATGTTTTATTCAAATCACTCTTGACAAGCTCGTGATCCCATGGAAGTGAATTAAAAAAATTAGGCCTTTTATGCCCTTAATAAAAGTGTTCAAAACTAGAGTTCGCAGCCAATAAAATCTAATGAAATGGGCGTTCTACTTTTGAATTCTAATTTTCAAGCTTCCTTTCTCACTTTAGGGGTTTATAGGATTAAGTTTTTTATGCCCCGCCAGCAGCCATGATCCCCTTACTAGCGAAAGCAGCTGCACAGCTTTTCAAAAAACAATTATAAAAGTGAGAAAACCCTGATCCCCGTATTACGATGGGATGTCTAGCATAATGATATTAGGCAGGGTGTAAAAAAGTAGTGCCGATGGCTAATCATTTCGTGTTGAGTGCATGGAAGGGAAAAATAAGCGCAAAAACTTCGCACGGAAATATCACGGCCTGTCATTGAAATCACAAAACCTGGATTAGTATATACCTCACCTATTACTGGATAAAATACAGAAGTATTTCATACTGCCAGTATATTTCAGATGTTTGCTTCTGCCTTAGACGAATGGATGTTTGTTATTTTACTATGAAAGTGTTTTAAACAGGGTTTATTCTACAAGCAATTTTTCAGAGTTAAGCTTAATATTTTAGCTGCTTTCCTATGTCTTTAACTTGCAATTAACATTTTATATTGAGGGGTTCAGCTTTTTTTTTTTTTTTTTTTTTTTTTTTTTTTTTTTTTTTTTTTTTTAATAATAATAGTTATTTCATTTTGTGAGCCTTTCCTGAATTCTTTGGTTTTCCCTTCCGTTTCCTCACCAGGATGGAAATGAAGTAGAATGAACAAGAGAATTCGGTTGGAATTCTGAGAAACTGTTAGAGCGAAAAAGTTAGACAGAGCGTGATTTCGCTATTGGAGCGCACGTTTGTTAGTTTCTATCAGTTCTCAATCTTGATAGATGCTGAGCATCGTTGCCGTCGAGCTAGTATCCTACTGGCGTAGGTTTATGAGTCAACTTGTTAGTTGAAATTGAGTTATGCAGTCTTTACCTTCAAACTAGTGTTGCATTGTTCTTTTACGTTCTCACCGCAAGTGATTGATGATTTGTGTAAGCACGCAAATCCGTGCCTTCTGTTCAAAATTTTACATTCAGATAAATGGTCTTTTATACCCTTCTCTGCTTGTGTTCATCCTCATCTTGTGCGTGAAGTCGCAAGGATCACATTTAGGTAGATCTAGTCACATTTTGTTATAGCTAAGCAAACTAGATCCTGCAGTATATTTACTAGAAAAGTAGCATCCTCTGGCAGGAACAGTGAGTATCATATCATCCGCACCGGGAATTTGTTTCTTTTCTAATCTTTATGCAACGGTGTATATCAGGAACAATTTCTTTTTAATTTAAAAAAAAATGTAATAAGCTTTTATTTAAAACTCATAAAATGGTTAGTTAATTAAAAAGAGAAAAATAATGTATCGTAGAGTTTTAATTCTCTTTACGAAATTCATCTGCAATATTACATCACAAATACTAGAAGATCCAGATAAAGAAATCGAATATATGTTATTTACGCATGCTTTATAATTTCTAAAAATTTCAAAACTTTGTATCCAATACATTTTTAGATTTCGAAATTTTAAAGTGATATATGTCAAACAGGGGGAAAAAGAAGGGAGCTATTTTAAAAAATTTCCCAAAAATTAAATCAGAAATTAAGTCATATAAATCATAAATTAAAACTGCAGATTTCTTTTAGAAGAATTTCTGTGATTTATAATTTGTTTGTTAAACTAAAATGTATGCATTAAATTTTAAAAATTCTAAATTGAATTGTGAAAAATCCCTTATCCGTACTGTATTGTGTCATTTGTAAATATTTTGTGTATATAATTTGAAGTCGATATCTTATCGGGAAATAGTTAATAAATCGATGTCAAACTTTTGACCTTAACGATAAACACCATGAATAAGCTAAATAAAAGCTTGCAATAACAACAGCCCTGGTTTTATAAAAATCGGTGTAACCTCTACATGGGAGCACTGCTCAAACGGCAGATATTTTTTTCCAAACTTCTTTTCTTTTTATTTGGCCCACCAGCGGCCGAGCGGTAAAGACGCTGAACACTGGTAGTTCGGTCCGAGGTTCGAATCCCGCGAACGGGCTGGCTGCATGGGCGTTTTCGTGGTTTTCCCCCTGTGTAACGTGTATACGAGCCAATTTCCCTTAGAAAATCCTCCACGAAGGCATCCCTCTCTTTAGGCAGATAGCCCTCGTGTGCTTTGCCATAATTAAATAACCTAACCTAACCTTTTCTTTTTATCATTGAAAAGCATAAAATTATTGGTAAGAAACATACTCCATATCTCAGTTGCATTGATAAACTTCCATACACAACCAGTTCGATCGCTAGTATCTGAATCCAGATCAAAATACCAGTGTTTAGAGGTCTTGTCTACTAGTTTAATCGTTTAAATATTCGTTCAAATCGTTTAAATATCGTTTAAATATTTCACAGATATTTAAATACAGGTCTGTAAAAATAGAATTAAGGCTTTAGAGTAATATTGTTCTTTGTTATCAATTTTAAAAACTATATAGCTCACCGCAAAACATCGAAAAATGAATATGAAATGTGTAAGTGAAAACACAGATTTGAAGTTTAAAAAATGCAAATTCGAGATTTAACGTAGTGCTGGCAATACTTGTATATTTTATTACTTCGAATATCACCAGATCCAATGATTAATGTGATTTCCTTTTCTTTATAAGCTTGTGTTCGGAGCATTAAAATCACGCAATCTATGTTTTGGGCAATCTGCCAACTTTAGTTATGCTTTGAACTTTAGTTATGCTGTAGATGCAACGTTGATCGCTGCTGTATGAATAACTTAGCTTCCCATTCTCCTAATAAACGCTTGTTATCCCTGCGATGAAGTTACAATTCAGTTTATTATAACAACACTTCTGTTTATTCATCGCGCGTTTGAAGTATAGTCATAAGAATGTATACAAACTGTTAAGCATTTTATTCAGGAATAAAAGATGTGAATAATATGCAATGCTCTAGCCAGGGTTCGAACTCCGGACTTCCCAGCTGCTAACCACATATACCTCCATTTAAAATATGAAGGATCACGTTATACACAATGAACACTTGTAATTCCAATAAAAGTTTCTCCCCTCCTGTCCTGAGTTGTTTTGTCATTGGTCCATTACGATGCTTTTCTTTGTAAATGTTTTACGCCTCCAATTTTCATCTACGTGGATCCTACCAACGCCATTTATGGTTTTTCAAGGCGCTGATCACTTTGCGCAGGAAAAAGGTGGACCGTTCGAAAATTTCGAAATTTTTTCCCTTTAGTCATAACCGTGAGAGTTCTGTTGTTTTAAATCATCACGATCTCGAGCGCATGCATTCAAATAACAATATCTTAAATTTCAGTACGATTGATTAAGCGGGATTCATTTATCGGGGAAGTTTTTTTTTTTTTTATGATCACACTGTATTTGTGCAAATTTGTATACAGAAGTATTTGCTAATTCGGTGAAAGGGCCATGTGTGGTCAAGGTAATGTTGTAGAGACATTAGGTTATTTCGGAGCAGAAGACATGAAAAATGAGCAACGCCTTCGCCGGGAATCGAACCGCGGACCTCTCGGTTACGCGTCGAGCATGCAAACTACTAGGCGGGAGAAGTAGGCGGGAGAAATACCTTATAATGTGACCATGTGGAAGCGCTACAACGTCTTGACAGTTTGTTAAGAATTTGAAAATAAAATAATTCCTCCTAATTTTCAAATAAGATAAGAGGTAAAAACCTTTGTGTATTCCGTTGTAGGGAGTCCTTTCATGGATGGTCCTGTTATTGATTCCAGATTGCTGAATTCTTACCACGCAAGCCTTTTCTTCACAGAAATTTGAGGTTTATGCTCGGTTATTTCTAAACAACATTTGCTAATTTTGGTATCAGTGTCATAATTTAAAGCGCGGAAAAGTTGGATTTTCTGTTAACTCTCTTCTGAATCAAAGATTACTCTCAGAAAATGAGAACCAATAATATCAATGGAATTGAATACTAATACTGTGTACTCAAGAGATTATAATGCTAATATATGCGATATTCAATATGGTAGGACGCTGCGCTTGTGCATGCACAAACAGGTCAAATAAGCATACATTTAATTTTTTTTATTATATGATATATTTATATCAATTATGGAAATGTTGTCTAATAAAATGAAATGAAGAGATCTTAATAAAGATAGAGTCTAATAAGAAAAAATTATGTTCTGACATTTTACCTTCCATTAAAAATCACTTATATTTTCATACCGTAAATTAAATTACAAATTTTTTAAATAAAAATTTTTTAATTATTTATTTGCTTAAAACTAAGATTTAAGTAAGAATTAGATTTCTTCTTAAAATGTAATTGTACATTTTAAAAGTTCCCTTTCGTCGTTCTTTTTGTTGTTGTTGTTGTTGTTTATTTAAGAGAAGAAATTATATTTTCATTTTTATAATTAGATTCACCTGGGATATGAGCCCTGGTAAAACTCCCAGCATTCAGTGCTCTTAACCATTTGGTCACAAGTCGGGATACTTTATTCGGTACATGACCGTTACATAGAATATAGTAGTCTATGTTTTGAGTGTGTATTCAAAATAATTCACATAATTTTCATTCAGTTTATATTTATACATATTTCTTACCTAAAAATTTTTATTTATGTTAAATTATCTGCAGAGTCATTACTGTTTTTGGAAGCCGGAGACATGAAAAATGTGCAATGCCCTCGCTGTGATTCGAACATCTCGAATTCGTGCCGTGTGTTGTAACCATTATACCCCAAAGGCATGCTAAGAAAGCGGGAGAAGGGAATTAGGGGACCCAACAGCCAAATCATGGTGGTGGAGAATCATCAACCACTTTTTTTTTTTGAGCGCAACTGTACAAACATTAGGTTATTTCGAAGCAGAAGACATAAAAAATGAGCAATGCCCTCGCCGGGGCTCGGACCTGTGCTGACCATTAAACCACGAAGGATGCTAAGAAGGCGGGAGAAGTACCTTACATATTGCAAATTACTTTACTCGAAAAATATAGTAAATATATTTCTCACGTAAAAATTCTGATATATGCTAAATTATTGTAAATTACTTTATTAGAAAAACATAGTGAATGCACAGAAAATAAAGATTTGCACATACCTTACGTTAAAAATATTAAATATATATCATATTTACGCATATCGTTTTAAAAATCGTGCATTTGTTTCTAATTATAATAACTAATGCAAATATTAGTTAAATTATTTATAAGTGTATTTGGAAATGAAGGATTTATTCATTCATAAACTTCTGTGCGTGTTACTGTGAAGAAATCTAACTATTAAATATATCTAAATACATAATGATTATAATTATTTTCTAAGTATATTAGTATATAATGACCTTATTGAATTGTAAATATAAATTTAAATTCCACTCACAAATATACTTATAAAACTATTTAAGCAAGAACTGTTCGCACTGAGAAACAATCTTTTACTAAAAGGTGTTGGAAAACACAATATGTAATATGTGTATATATGAGTATATATGAGTACTTAACGAAGTAGTAAAATGAAACTTTTTTAATATGTATATCGTTAAACTCAAGAGTCAGAAGAAATTTTTGATAAGTATTAAAAGAATAATTTCCTAACGTTTTATAATAATTCAGTGTTTAATAATATTAATAAAACTTTTTTTTAATTTGTTTCCAAAATCCTCATAGAAATTTAAGCGCATAGAAACCAGAGATCAACAGCATTACGACAAGCAATATTACAGTAATATTTACATATACAGCGACATCGACGTTTTATAAAAGGATTAAGAAAATCACTAAAGAACATTTTAGATCATATTTATGCATTTAAATTCCCATAAATGCGATCTAAAAAATAAATGCAATTATAAGAGAGGAAAAAATTTCTTAATGAACTACTCAAAAGAAAATAAAGGGTGTCAAAAATTAAAGACTATTTGAAAGCTGCCGAGTGGCGAAACTAATCTTCAGAAATTCAGTAAATTTTGTGGACGATTTAATGAAGGAGAGAGAACGTCTTTCAGAGAAAAAACAATTAGTTTCAAGTAGTGACACTAGAGGGCATTTTACTTTGAAAACCTGTAGCAAAAATGTAAATCTTTGTCGATGTCATGCAGCAGCTGTAAAAAAACATAGAAACTAGAGTTTGCACTGTAACAAACAGTTACCACCTTCTCTTTCGCCTCCGTTCTCACGAGCTGCATCCAAACATGATCCGCCAATTTCATGCGCTATTTAGGCACTATTTCAACTGAGCTGATAACGTCGCGCTTCGCGCCGTAAATCAGCGATACTTCATTACGGATGGTATTGGAAATTTTGTCTGGCTGCCGCGTGACAAAGGTCATGTCCTTTGCAACTACCATCTTGCCCTACAGGACCAACACAAACACTTCTATACTTCCATAGTTCTGTAAAGCACTGAGCTGAGGACAGCCGGAAGACAACCTGCATTTTGCTGGTTACTCTCGGCTAACAGTGACAGTTGGAATTGGAAATTTTGTTTTCAATATGCTTGATGCTAACAGTGATGAAAAGTTTACGAGATCGCTCTTCGTTGGGAAAATTATTTTACCAAAACAATAATTTTGCAATAGCTGCTCTACAAAAGTTTCGAACTTTGAACGGAATTGGAAGAAGTCCAATGAAGATTAAAAACCTTCAGAAAATGATAACGAAATTTGAAGAAACAGGACCGTTTTCTGTTCATTCTGGAAAAGGAAGAAAACCTGTTTCTCCAAAAGCAGTAAAGGATGTTGCTCCTCAGGTGATATAGGACACAGCTTCAAACTTTTAGGCTAGCGCAAGTGTCCGGCATGTTGCAGAGGCGTTGGATAGGCCACATTCAACGTCCATAAAATCTTAAGAAATATCCTCCGATATTATCCCTACAAACTTTCACTAGTGCAGAGGTTGCTTCCACATGATTTTAATGCTTGACTCCGGCCCTCATATCAGTTTCTTGCTCGCTTATAAGTCGATTAAGAATGTCCTTAGAATATTCTTTGTAAAGATGAAGTACTCTACGAAAAAAAAGGGGGGGACACTTCTATATTTCCCGTTCTACTGGGCCGATTGACAAAATTCAAATAGCGTTTTTCTTGTCTCGAAAGTGCGACTTAGGTTATGTTTAAGATTTATATATAGCATTGTTTTAATGTAGGTATTTTCACACAAAATCGGCCTTTTTCTTAAATAGCATGAATATTTTGTTTGTATTTCGATTCTGCGACTAAAACTATGAAAAACTACCAAATTCTGTAAAAATCGCAAGAATAATTTTTAAAAAATTAGCTCTCAAAATTTTAACTCTTCTATGTTAATTGAATTTGATATATACACTCACGTTTGTGAAAATTGCAACACCAAGAAGGAATCGTCATAATTTAATGCAATTTAATACACAGTTGAGTGGTAGTGGTACAAATAAATGATTAAATGTTCAAAGCAAACAAACAAGAACAAGAGATCAGAGTCAGTATTTTGTGTGGCCACCACGCGCCGCAATAAGTGCTGCTACACGATGTGGCATGGAGTCAAACAAAGTTTGAATGTCTGACTGAGAAAGAGCATTCCATATCGTTTGTACGCGTACCCAAAGTTCGTCTGCAGACGCAACAGGACGAGGATCACGAGCAAGACGCCGACCAATGACATCCCACACATGTTCAATTGGCGACATATCCGGGGAACACGCAGGCCAAGGAAGAAGCTGTACCTGCTGCGCTGCAAAGAAGGATTTAACAATCCGAGCAGTATGAGGGCGGGCATTGTCCTGTTGAAATACAGCGCCTGGCAAGCTTTGAAGGAAGGGAACAGCTTCGGGCTGTAGAACTTCACGGATATACCGGTTGCTGTTCAGATTGCCCACAATTCGTAGCAATTGAGATCGTCTATGATATGCTATGGCGCCCCAGACCATAACTCCGGGTGTTCGTCCACTGTGGCGTTCGATAATGCACTCCGGAAGGTGGCGTTCACCGGCATAGCGTCTGACACGAATGCGGCCATCATGGTACCACAAATTAAAGCGGGATTCGTCAGAAAACACGACATGCTGCCAATCAGCACGCCAGTCTCTATGCTGATTGGCCCATTGTAGCCGCAGGCGGCGATGGTCGTGCGTTAGGGGGATCCTGTATAAAGGAGTCCGTGCGCGCAGTCCACACTGCAGCAGACGTCTACGAATTGATGAAGCACACAATGAAACACCTGTAGCTATTGACCACAGTGCTGCCAATTGTCTAGAGGAAGCTGTACGGTCCGTCCGCGCCATGCGGACCAGGTGTCTATCATCGCGAGCTGACGTCACATTTCGGGGTCCACTCCCGGATTTCCGAGTTGTCCGACACTCGTCCGTCCACTGCTTCCAAACGCGCACTACTGTGCTGCTGTTACGCTGCACACGAGAGGCTACTGCACGATACGACAATCCAGCTTCACGAAGGCCGATGATTCTCCCTCGTTCAAACTCTGTAAGTTGTTCAAATCTCGCTCTCTTTCGTCGACGAGTAAGGACAGAAGATTGAGTTAACGTTTACCACTAGCAGATAACCACCGATAACCATACACGCCTCGCTACAGCCGTCTATTTATTCGGATCCATCAGCCGTTCAGAGGGCGCTGCTCAGCATACGCATGCGCTACGGATTTGCAATTCTAATCATTTGCATATCATGCGCTACTTTGCATTTCCTGAAAATTTCAGCTCACTCGCGTAAGTCCTTCATGGTGTTGCAATTTTCACAAACGTGAGTGTATTTATTAATATCTCTTTTTTTATTAAACTTACTTAATTCCTTCTTTCAAATTTCGAAATTTAGGTTCATTCCAAATGCAATTCCCTCATTTTTTATAATTTATTTTTTAAATTTATATTTTTAAATAATTTTTATAAATTTTTCGAAAAACATTTTGAATTATAATCTGTAAAATTTTTACCATCTTCTTAAAGTAGATGTATTTCTAAGCATATCTCCAAAAAATTAGAGTTTTTGTTCAAAACTTCCTAAGTGTTCTATGCATACTTTAGGCGAACATGGTTGTGATAGTATCAAGTCCTGATCTCGAACAGTGAGCTGAATGCATCTATGTTCTGTGGTAGAATAACTGGGGTTAAGCGAAAGAATAACTGCATGTAAGGAGGGTTTAAAAGAACCCTTTTTATTAAATTAATATTTACAGCCACTTCCCAACTCGGAAGGGGTAACAGAGGATAATGACTGCACTTGGGTCTAAACTGAACAATCAAATAATTTAATGTAAAGCTAAGTAGAAATCAAGTAATCGTTCCTCACAGAGCTATAAACGCGAGGTGGGCCTCTATGCTAAACTATCAGTGGTACGTAGCAAGATTTAGCTAATACTAACGCACTTAGATTATTTCAATAAGTATTAGAGTAACAGCGCTAAGGCTTAGAATTTAAATACTAGCTGGTCAGGCGAACGTCAAACAGAGCCGTAGTGATCTGAGGCTAAAAGCTCTCTCACACCGAGAAATTCCTTGCTAACCTTTTAAATACAAAACTTGGTTCCACTTCAAATTAGCATAAAGCTGAAACGCGCGCTCATTCTAACGGGAAATTGAAATAAGAACATACAGGAAAGAGAAAATTAACATAAAACTTTGTTAGTTTAAACTAAAACCTTACATACTTCCCGCCAGAATTGGCAAAAGTTGAACTACTGTGGTCCAAACGGACCATGTTGAAACTTTGCGATTCTAGAAATACTCAAAATTTGACTCTTCCTAACTTAAGCCAACCTTTACAGAAAAAATAGAATTTCTTGGCAGATTACAGACGGAAACTTGACTTTTACATAGATCTTTGAGTTTTGCATAATTACCTTTTGTTTCCTCTCACTCCTTCCAGCAAAATCTGAAAGGAAAGAAATTTTAGTATAACATAATAACACTAAGTTCTAGGTAACAGACTTCTTTCCTTACACGTGTAATTTCTCACACACACATTATCATTCAAGCAAAATTAAATTCTTCCCCCAATGTCCTCCACCGGTGTTGGATGAAAAGCGAACCGCCATTGCGGTTTCTCTTTTTTGTCCGGGAGTGTTCGACTCTACCACCTACGATCGACAAGCATTAGTTAGAACTTGACATATCGAGACTTCAGAAAACACCATATAAACAACTAAACCTGATATTCTAAGTAGCTTCGTGTCTATCACTTTAAGTGTGTTTGGTGGAGAGCCTACTAATACTTGCATTCTATTGCTTCTATCTCGCCTTTTCATGCATACAATTCCTAGTTTGCACAAAGAATGCTTCATTCAAAATTAAATTTGCGCCTAACGTGCATTGATGCAATAAATCCATTTTGCTACATTTCATAAAACTTTTAACAATTGCATACAAATCACAAGATACAATAAATGCGTTAAATTTCTAAGTTTAAAGCAAGTGCTTCACATTCGTTTTCAAAGTTTCAAAGTTTTCAAAGTTTCAAAATCGCATTACACTGAAACAATAGTTTGTAGACTAAATCACCCATCAGCGGCCGAGCGGTAAAGACGCTGAACACTGGTAGTTCGGTCCGAGGTTCGAATTCCGCGAACGGTCTGGCTGCATGGGCGTTTTCGTCGTTTTCCCCATGTTTAACGTGTATACGAGCCAGTTCCCCTTAGAAAGTCCTCCACGAAGGCATCCCTCCCTTTAGGCAGATAGCCCTCGTGTGCTTTGCCATAATTGAATAACCTAACCTAACCTAACCTGTAGACTAAATTGTGTTTTCCTTCTACCGACTTTTTATTCTAGAAATTTACAAGTCTTTCGACAAAGCATAATACAAAAACATTTAGCTAACATTCTCGCAGCAAGTCATTGCTTTTACAAGACTAATATTTTCGCAATACTTCAAAATCTACTTTACAAACATTAAGTAATTTTAAATCTTTGCAGTATTACAATTTTAAACAAAAACATCTTTCAAGATAAGTAATCATTTATCGCACACTTGGCGTAAAAATCAACCTCGCTTGAGGTAAAAAGAGACCCTGCAACTTGCAGTAATACTCGAAAATATAACTAAACGTAAGAATAAGAAATACGATTTATCTTGTTGTAGTTAGCCATTCTTTTCTTGGCCCAATCCTTGAAACTTGGATAAACTGTAGCTTGGGCCAATCTCCTGGATTTTGGTCGCTGGCCGTTGAGCTCTTGTTGTTCTACTTTTCTCTTAGGGATCTTTCTGTCCATTCGTGGATACTTGCGTTGGTCAGGAGGTTGATCCGCTCGACGTTTGCTCGGCAGAGTCCTTCTCTCTTCCTGGGCTCTCGTTAGTCGCTGCTGTATTCTGGACGTTGACCCTCAGGCTGCAACCGGGGCTGCTTGCTTCTCAGGCTCCTTTCTGATATTTCGGCTCTCCTCTTGACTACTTTGGGCTGGCCTTGTCCATTCTGCTTTGTTCTTTTGTTGTTTGTCGAACTTCCATTTTCCGTGTTCTTTCTTTTCAGTCCATTCTCCCTGTTGATTTTCCTTTTCTTGTTTCTTCTACTTTGTTGAGGGGGGGGGTCTTTCTGTTTCTGACCTCTCGTTGCAATTGTTGCTGGTTTCTGTTGTTGCCGCTGAGGTAAATCTTCCGTGGAAGTCCGTCTCCCCGGATCCTGGAAAATATCTTTAAACATTTCCATTTTATTACGGTCATAGTAAGGCTTTAGTTGATCCACATTGGGAGTAATTTTCTCGCCGTTTTTTGTCCTTAATACTGCCACTGTTTGGGTGATTTTCTCGATAAGGAAAGGGCCTTCAAAACGCGGAAAAAATGTCCCTATCTTTTCTTCTGGGGCATTTGATAAAGCGTGTTTAGTTTTTGAAACTCCATCTCCGACTTTATAATTCACCTCTTTTGATCATAATAATACTGTTGTTTTCTCTGGGCAATTTCCGAATTTCTTTTCGCTTCCCGTATCAAGCCTTGAATGTCCTTCATTTTAAATTCTTCTGCCCTTTCCTGGACAAAGAAAAGTTTATCTAAGGGTGTCAAAATCTTTCTTCCAAGAAACAGTTCCGCAGGTGTTTTTGTGTTGTATCATGTTTGGCCGTTCTAAGGGCAAATGCAAATTCATTTATATGGCTATCCTAGGTAGAGTGATAATTCTTAATATAACTTCGAATAATTTTAACTACTTTTCTATTAACCCGTTCCGCTATGTTTGACAGCGGACGATACGCGACCATCTTTAGGTGACGTACGCCCAGTTTTGCACACATTTCCTCAAAAATATTACTAACAAATTGTGGACCATTGTCGGAAATAACTTTTAGGGGCACCCCGTATTTTAAAATATACTTATTTAAAATTGAATCTACTACAATTTTAGCAGACGCGCGTTTTAACGGAA
This sequence comes from Stegodyphus mimosarum, assembly GCA_000611955.2. Classification (NCBI taxonomy): domain Eukaryota; kingdom Metazoa; phylum Arthropoda; class Arachnida; order Araneae; family Eresidae; genus Stegodyphus; species Stegodyphus mimosarum. Next base: position 67,649 of record KK119545.1, on the reverse strand, counting down.
TTAGCTCCAACCACTTGCTAAAATGGTCCACTATAACTAAAAGATATCGGCTTTTGTCAACTTTACTTCTACGATAAGGTCCCAGTAAATCAATGCCTATTATTTGATTTGGGAACTCTGATTTAACACTATTTAAGAACCCGGCCGGGCGGAAATTAATATAATTATGAAATTGGCATGTTGGGTACGACTGGGCATACGCCCTAGTAAATTTTTGCAGTTCGGGAAAGAAATCTGCCTTGCGAAGTCTTTGGACAGTTTTTCGTATGCCCAAAGGCCAAAAATGGTCGAATCGTGCAACTCCTCTAATACATTAAATCTAATACTAGCTGGGATAACCGATCTAAATTCATGGTTTTCATTAGTCGCTTTGGTATAAAACAAAAGTCCATCAATTATTTCGTAATTTGCTGCCCTATTTCTTATCGGCAAAATATCTGGATGACTGAAATTCTCAGGGTCGGCTAAATAATTGTATATATTTTTGAACTCCTGATCTTTTCCGAGTTCGGCTATTACTGTTTCACGAGAATATAATACTTTGGATGTCAGCATGGTTATTTCCATTTTCATCTAAATTAATTCTACTTAAAGCATCTGCCACAACATTTTCCTCTCCCGGCGTGTGTTTAATTACTAGATTATATTCTTATAATTTAAGTGCCCACCTTATTAATCTGGGTGGGAGAACTTCCAAAGAAAACACGAAATTTGTGCACTGCTGATAAAACTGCGAGAGTTTCCCTTTCCGTGGCCGAATAGTTTCTCTGAGTTTCATTCAACGTTCGACTGAAAAAGGCCACGGGTTGCCCATTTTGAGAAAGCGCTGCCCCAATTGCAAAATCTGAAGCGTTCGCTGAAATTTCTAGTCCTTTATCCCCCTCCGGAAATTTTAAGACGAGGGCTTGAGTCAATGAGTCTTTCAGTTTTTGAAATGCCAAGTTGGCTTCTGCTAACCACGAAAACAAAGCTTTCTTCCTCTTCTATTTTAGCAGAGGCTGAGCTATTTTGGCAAAGTCTTTAATGAAGGACCGAAAGTATGAACACATACCAAGAAACGATGATAGCGTCTTAGCTGTTTTAGGAACAGGATAATTTTTTACTATAATCTTGGACTGATCCGTTTCAATGGCATTCTGAGAAATTTTAAACCCTAAATAACGTAACTCTTTTGCGGCAAATTTACATTTGGATGCATTTATTGTCAAACCAGTTTCGTTTAACAATAAAAACACTTTTCTTAAATCTTGTAGGTGTTGTTCCAAACTATTACTTGTAATTATAATATCGTCCAAATAAATGAACGTACTCTTACCAAAGACCGGCCTTAAGACAATGTCCATGCATCGTTGGAAAGTTGCCGGCGAGACGGATAAACCAAAGGCATCCTAAGAAATGCATACGTGCCAGACTTCGTTATGAAGGCGGTCTCAGGGACGTCTTCGGGTTTTACCCCAATCTGGAAATAGCCACTCGTAAGATCTAATGTAGACATATACTTTGTAGAGGTAATATTTCGGATTATCTCTTCGATTATCGGTAAAGGATATACAGGATATTTTGTGACGGCATTTAGCCTTCTGTAATCTATAGCAAAACGCCACCGCTTCGGGTACGTAATCTTATAATCCTTATTTTTCTTGCATAAAACTACTGGGCTAGCATAACTGCTAGAAATCGGGGTAATTATTTTATTTTTCAACATTTCCTTAATATGATAGTCAATAATTTCTTCTTTTACCTTATCGTAGCGATAGGGCTTTCGCTTTACTGGTTGGGCGTCCCTGTTTGTATTTCATGATTAGTAACCCGCGTGAAAGCCAGTACATCGCGAAATAAATTTGAAAACTCACTTACCAATGCCTGCAGCTTTTCTTGCTCTTCTGCCGGTAAGTGCTGTAGTTCCAGCTGAGGGGGCTTATCATTCTTTTTGTCCAATGGCTGCATAAATAGCGTCAAATTGCCTCCCTGAAAATCTATCTTCGCTTCTGCCAATCTAAAAAAATCCACACCCAGAATAATACACGTTTGCAGGTTTCGCACAGTATAAAATAAAATTTTTACCTGCTCGTCGTTGATACGCACAAAAAGTGAAACTTTTCCTAGGCATCTACACTTCTCTCCTTGGGCCGCTATGACGTTCGTGTCTCTTGCACTAAAAATTCAATAACGGCGAAAGTGTTTTTTGAAAAATTTTTCCGAGATAAAGCTCCTTTGCGCTCCTGTATCCAAAAGAGCCGTCGCCGGTATGTTGTTAATTAAAACTTCAATCTTCGATAAACTTAAATTTTTAACAACCACGGTGTTTAAACTAATTGTGGAAGGATTTTGCGAGACTTCGAACTTCTTCACCTTCCTTGAAGAAATCCATCTTAGTTTAAATCCTTCTTCTTATTCTCGTTACCTTCTGCATCTTTGCCCGTTTTTCGATTAAAATCTGGTCGTTCGCCGTTCGACTTAGGAGATCCATCTTTCTTCGGCCATTGCTTCGCCTTGTTCCCGTAATTGTGTTGCTTCTGCTGCGGTCTTGGCGTGTTCCAATGACTTCTTCGCTCAAATTGACGACGTCGTTCATTGTCTGCAATTCTTCGACTTTCAAATTGTACGGCGAGCTCGAATAATTTATCTAACGTCGTTGAGTTTCTGAGCTCGATAAAATCTTGAACTTGGGGCAGTAGCCTAGGAAGTATAATTTGAATAATTTCTGGATCCGGGCGACTTCCATACAAAAGCGCCTACCAGCGGCCGAGCGGTAAAAGACGCTGAACACTGGTAGTTCGGTCCGATGTTCGAATCCCGCGAACGGGCTAGCTGCACGGGCGTTTTCGTGGTTTTCCCCATGTGTAACGTGTATACGAGCCAGTTTCCCTTAGAAAGTCCTCCACGAAGGCATTCCTCCCTTTAGGCAGATAGCCCTTATGTGCTTTGCCATAATTGAATAACCTAACCTAACCTAACCATACAAAAGCTTAAAATCTTGGATTTTTCTCAAGATAAAATTTGACAAATCTTTTCTATCTTTTCTTGGTATCGACTAAAACGTTCCGCCTCCAGCCTGGCTCGATGTCGTACGACAAAAAATGCTTTCACCAAAGAATTTTTTAAATTTTCATATGTGGGGCTTCTCGGTTCCCCCAAAAGATTCTTTCCAATACACTTGAACCAATTTAGCGCTTGGCCCTTCAAAGCTCTGGTGGCAAGAGTGACTTTCTGAAATTCGTGGACTGGATATAGCATGAAATGGGAAATGGGCATGAAATGGGCTTTTCCAGGAAATTTATTACGGCTGACTTGCCGTAAGAACTTGCCGCTGGCTTTATGGCTGCCCGAATGGTTTGTACAATGTAGCCAAATCCTTCTAGGGCAGGAGGTGATATCTCAGGGTTCTGCACAGGTAGAGGTATCTCAGGTTCATCTTCTTGTCTTTCAGGCCATCTTCTCTTTTTTCTTCTTTGGGCGCCAGTGTCAGGACTGAGTGTTCTATGCATACTTTTGGCGAACATGGTCGTGATAGTATCAAGTGTTGATCTCGAACAGGCAGCTGAATGCAGCTATATTCTGTGGTAGAATAACTGAGGTTAAGTGCTAGAATAACTGCAAGTAAGGAGGATTTAAAAGAACCCTTTTTATTAAACTAATATTTACATCCAATTCCCAACTCGGAAGGGATAACAGAAGATAATGACCGCACTTGGGTCTAAACTGAACAATCAAATAATTTAAAGTAAAGCGAAGTATAAATTAAGTAGTCGTTGCTCACAGAGCTATAAACGCGAGGTTGGCCTCTACGCTAAACTATTAATGATGCGTAGCAAGATTTAGCTAATACTAACGCACTTAGATTTCTTCAGTAAGTAATAGCGTAACAGCGCTTAGAACTTAAATACTAGCTAGTCAGGTGGACGTCCAACAGAGCCGCAGTGATCTGAGACTAAAAGCTCTCTCACACTGAGAAGTTCCTTGCTAACCCTTAAATACAAAACTTGGCTCCACTTCAAATTAGCATAAAGCTGAAACGCGCGCTCATTCTAACGAGAAGTTGAAATAAGAACTTACAGGAAAGAGAAAATTAATATAAAACTTTGTTAGTTTAAACTAAAACCTTACAAACTATACGTGAATTTATAAGTTCCAAGTGTTGGCGAAAACTGAAAAAATACGCCGAGATAAATGTTTTCATTTCTGCATTAAATTTCGCACCAAAGTGTATAAAATTTAATATTTAGGCATAATTTGAGTCGTAGAATCAAAATGTGGAAAAACATTGACATGCCATTTTAGGAAAAGCCCGATTTTGTGTCAAAATACCGATGTTAGAATGATGCTACGTATAAATCTAATATATATCCTAAATCGCGCTCTCGAGACATGAAAGAAGCAGTGTGAATTTCGTCAATCAGCCAGTAGAATGGGAGATATAAAATTGTCCTTTCCCCCCCCCCCGCAGTGTCCATTTTGATTTGGTCTGTTCAGTGAATACTATTCACAACTGCCCAACCTGGAAAATAGAAATCCGCGGCCCATCTTAGAGGTTCCATTGCATTCACCAAAAGTGATTCTATGGGATGGATTTCCTGCATCATTTATTTATGCTTCTTCGAGGAATTAAGTTCTACAGGGCCAGTGACATGTTCGATCACAAAGTCGTGACAATCTAAGAACTTTACCTAATCGTAAAGCGAGCATTTCATGCCAGGTGCTACATTTCCCAGCACACAGTTCAGTAAACTATGGAAAATGCCATCATGAGGTTTGAGTGCTAAATTATTGTAAACCAGTAAACAAACAGCATTGTAAAACTATTGCAAAGATATGGCTAAATGCGTAATTTATTAATACATTGTAATTATTAAGTACGCCACTAAATTTCACAATTTTCTGATGACTGGTTTTGCCTGCAGGCAGCTTAAAATAGTGTTCTTTAATTCTGGATACCCTATACCTAAGGTTTCGTTGAAAAACTGAAATATGTCTTAGAAAATGTTTATATTCATAGTTTTTCTTTAACGGTAAATATAAACATTTCAGTTACATTTAACAGGTACACATAAAAATTACCCTGTTTCATAACTGTAATTGTAAACATTAATTAATTTCATTTAACTTAATTCGCTTTGTTATAATATCTAGATGTAATAAAATGAATGAAACGAATAAGCCGAAGACCGATTATTGTTATTAAATTGTTTACTTACTTATTTTTTAATCGACGATATCAGTACATAGCCAGATATACGAAATGCGGCTTGCAAATGTGGTCTGACAAGTTGTGTAAATGACTAAACAGCAGCAGTCAGCATTGGGGAGCGATACAACGAGCGTCTGAAGTGCGCAGCTGGTAAATTGGAAAAAGGCAAGTGCAGCGAATGACAAGCATTTATAAAACGCTGATGGCTTGAGTATACAACATTATAACGCAAGATGCCTTTATGACGTATGTTCCGAACAGCTATCAGATTTTGAGAGGTGTCGCATCATAGGTTTAAAAGAAGTAGATTGGTCGAACAGGCGGTTCGGCGCGTATAGTGGGCAAAGCGATGCTGTCATTGTTGGAACCAGCGGCTCACAAAGACATAGTCAGCCGCCGGCTCGGTATGTCCGCGGGCGCCAATGAGCTATATGATCGTGCAATTAGAAGAGCTGCCATATCCGCACCAACAGTTACGCTATCATCAATTCAACGCCATTTGCCAACTCTCAAGGATCCCGGCACATCTAGGGATACGATTCGCAGAAGACTAGCTGAGGCTGGCTCAGATCTCGGCGCCTACTATTGACACTCCATCATAAGTAGTGTCGTCTTGCATAGTACCGCTCTTGCTCAAGCTGGACAGTGTTCAGTTGGAGAATTGTGATCTTCAACAACGAATCACGCTTGTCTCTCAATGTTGATGATCGCCGCATACATGTCTGGAGACGGAAAGGTGAGCGATCCAATTTACCATTTGTTATCGAGCGGAATACTGCGAGAATACAAGGACTTCAGTCTGGGGAACTATCAGCTGGGACAGCCGTTCATCATTAGTTGTGTTGCAAAGTACTTTGCCTGCTCGCAGAAACGTTGATGACATTTTGCTGCCAATCGCATTGCTTATGCTAGCAGGTCGTTCAGGCTCTGTTTTTCCAGCAGGAAAACACTTGGCCACATGCAGCACAACTTTCCCAACAGTGTCTTCGACGCGATAATGTCCTCGACTGGCCTGCCACTTCTCCAGATCTGGTGTCTATTGAACATATCTGGAGATATGTTGGACAGTTATATTGAGATTGGAGATATATTGGGATATGTTGGGCAGGCAGATTCAGCCGTGTATAAATGCATCCCATCTCGCTCGCAAATTCCTCCATTTCTGCCGTAATCTCTCTGAGGGACATTAGCTACCAGGGATAGCTTTAACACCTACTGATTTTCACATTCTTTATATTACTGCTCGTAAATAAAACCCTTTTCTCGTCACAGTTTTTGATCATTTATTTGTCTACTTGAACACAATACTGCTGCCGAGTTTCGCAGTTGTGGCTGAATCCTCTTTGAGTGCTTATATTTTTTACAACAAAGTGTATATCGATTCTAGACTATTTGGGTATGAATGGCCCGATGTTAGAATAAGACGTCTCACGATCCAAATTTTTACCAAAGACAGAAATAAGTAACCTTATTTAATGTTTTGTTGAGCTTGTAAATCTTGTAATTCTTCATCATTGACCTGGTTATCTGCAGTTTTATCGTAAGCAGTGAGGGAAATGGAGACATCGACTATTCTTGATAACTGATCTTCAACAATGCTCTTACTTCCTCTAATATGGCATCTGTTATTAGAAAATTGGGATACATATTGCAATTGTAGCATTTGTCTTGGTGATGAATTTTCGCTTTTTTCTCTGAAAGCAAATACTAGTTCTTTATGATCCGTAAAAATTTCCAAATCGCGATCTTCTAACATACGTTTAAAATATTTAATTGCAAGATATATTCCTCATTACCTGCGGTCGTAAGTTCTGTAATTTTTCTGACTGTCATTTAATTTTTTTGAATAAAATGCCATAGGTTCCCATGCTCCATTTTTAAACTGTTGGAGAGCTGCAGTAATAGCCCAATCCGATGCATCCGTGCTCAGTGACAAAGGCAAATCTGAATTGGGATGGCTTAAAAGAGCTACATTTGCCAAACGCTGTTTACATTTTCAAAATTTAATACAGCTTCGTCAGTTAATTTAAGTTTTCTTCGCATGCTTTTAAAGTGCTTTTCATGGAGTGTTGCTTGTATCTAGTAGCATCTTTCAAAAACGATCGCTAAAAATTAGGCATTCCTAGGAAAGTTCGCAGGTCATGAATAGTTTCTGGAAATTAATGGTTCAACATTTTAAGGTAGAGGTTGAGATCCTTCCAGTGTTATAAGATATCCTAAAAAGTTCCATTATCGAATTAATTCTCAAGCCGTATTTGTATAATCTATTGAAAACGACTTTCAGGTGATGTCGGTGTTCTTCTTTTGAGAAAGAAGCAAATGATATGTCATCTAAATATGGAAAAGTAAAGTCCAAACCTTGGAACATTTCATGTATAAATCTTTGAAAAGGAGGTGACGCATTTCGCAATCCAAACTCATTACATTAAATTCATAAAGATCAAACGGCGTTATTATGGCGTTTTTCTGTTTATCCTCTTCGGCTACAGGAACATGGAAATATGTTTTTAAATAGATTCATTTTAGTTTTTTTTTTCCTTTCAAAATGTGGTTTAAATCCTTAATTCTAGGAATGGGGTATCTGTCAAGAATAGTGGTAACAATAAATTTCCTATAGTCTTCACAGGGACGAAGGTTCTATTCTGTTTACAGACTACGTGATGAGGACTAGCTTATAGAGACGGAGATTCTTTTATTATATTATTTTCCAACATAATTTCATTAGAAATTCTTGTTTTGGGATCTAAAATTTTTTATTGTCCAGCTGCCTTCGTTTGGCATACGCTGGTTGGCCTTCAATTAAAGCGTGGTGCTTAACATTGTGTTTCAACATTTGTTGGTACTTCCTTATTATAGCGGCACCAAGATTTAATCGCTAATCAACTGAAATATCTTGCCACGTATCGTTACACTTCGCTACATGTAACATCTCGATCGATTAACAATTAAATTTTGGGTCCACTAAAAGAGTACCCATTTGTTATAGAAAGATTAGGTTTTGTAATATTCGGATAATAGATCAGGATATTTTAATTTATTATGAACTAAACTTATATCATTCATTATGAAGATGGATGTAATGTCATAGAAGTAAGATTAGTTGCACTACCGATTAATGTTTTGCTGTTTAAATTAATTAACTTGAAATGGTTTAAAAATTCTGCTACGATTATGTGTACCTTTGTTAAGTTTGGCAATAATGAATGGTCAGGTGAAAAGCTCGGGGAAAGCCGAGATCAAGCGTAAAACTTTTATTCCGCAGGCAGAAATTTCTATGCGGCGTCATATAATTTTTAGTCGCTTTGAATATTTTTTTTGTGTGTGCGTGTGCGCGTGTGTGTGCGTGCGTGCGTGCGCGTGTGTGTGTGTGCGCGTGTGTGTGTGTTCTCATTTACATTTATTACTTCTACTTCGCTCTCTTTCTTCTCTGTATCTCTATTATGATTTCGCGATCGAGAATGGCGAAAAACACTTGAAGTTGCAATTTGTTTCTCCGAAGAAGAAATTTTTATCAGTAATTCATCAACTGAATTTAAATTTTCGGCAAAAGAATAGATTTCCAGTTTCGAATTAATTAATGTCCATTATTTTATCGACCATTACTGAAATTTTTTCTAACACTTTTTCTAAAACCAGTAAAATATTTTTTAACGAGTCGAGCATTTTTTCCATCTACAGTTTTTTGAGTACTTTATCTGAAACATCATCGGTAGTCAAGGATCTCATTTTTTGAAGGAATTGACAGAGTTTCATGTCCCCCCAAGATCAATGCCAGTGATTAAGCGCTTAATATTCTTATTTTCGCTTTCTTTGAATACGTTTAATAGTCTTTCGTTAACTAAAGCGTATTTGTTCTCAGATGCTTTATCCGTAATGAAATCTCAAATAATTTCAACATGTTTTGGCTGTAGTTGAGATACTACGTAGTTAAATTTAGTACGCTCGCCACAGTTATTCCATTAATTTCAAACAGGGCTTCTATTTAAAAAAAGAAAAAAAAAATCAGGCTTTTCTGGCCAAAAAGATGAAGTTTAAATACTTGCCTTATAAGTTTCCAGCATTGATGAAGTTTCTTCTTATTATCCATTGTTACCCGTCACCAGTCATTTATTATAGGTGTGTTTGTGGAATAGAATAGTGAATCGAAACACCACATCCAAAGTTTTTTAATTGAAAGAAATACATCTTCTTATCCTTTATAACGGCATATCCTTCTTTATATATCTCTTACGCATATTTAATACATATCACGGATTTTTTAAATGAAAATATAACATATGTTTTTTTAAAGAAAAAGGTTCAAGAAACAATAATAGTGGAATACTAATTGGCAATAACAAAACTTTTATAGATGTTTGCCACTTGCCAATTCGTAGTAATTTCAAAAAGGCATTAAATTATGTTACCAACTGGGCAACAATCTTAATAGTTACCAAAGAACATTAAGTTATGTTGCCACTAAATAAATACTATTACATCTTCAAAAAAAATTTTCTTGTTATAGGAATTCAGCGTGTTTTACAAATTAATAGACATGAATTAAATGAATTAAGTATCAGTGTCTTTTACAAATTAATAGACATTTTAAATACAAATACACGCGGTTTTCTTTATAGATACTCAACGCTTGATTGAAAAAAAGGCTACTTTGGCTCATCTTCCTGTACTCGAACCGGAACGAAGCAAGGCAACTAGTGCCATCTGGTTTCAACGAAAGAAACGAATTTTTTTCGCCTGCAAAACATCTTTCGAATTTCTTACGCAAATACATAGTTTTATATAAAATAAGTCAGCGGCTAACTAGACAGCACTCTGTTTACAGAAAATTCATTAACAATTTTTTAATCAATAAAGAATTTTTTTTTTTTAATTTAAAATATTTTACATGTTTTTGTGAAGATAAAAGAGAGGAAGTGCTAAATAATAAATGGCCATTTGTAACGATTCCTAGAACTATTTCATTTCATCGAATTGTACTAATTTTTTTTTTTAGGGCAGCTTCTTTAGTATTACAAATTACTATAATAGTAGTATTGTAAATTCTATGTAATTAAATGAGTGTGGTATATATGCCTTGTACTGTGTTACATTTATTTTGAATGTTATGTTGCATACGTATTATTATTGTACTGCATTATTATTGAGGTTTCTCTTGGGTAGTATTGCATATTAGTAGTATAATGTGTTCTCTGTTTTCTATTATGTATCTTATTATATTCTTTTGTAAATTAATGTCTATAATAGTAGTTCATTCGAACTCTAAACATATCTTTGAGTAGTAGGACAACTTGCTGTTTATCTTCGTAAAAGTCACATATATATGTGTGATATAATAGTTATTTTTATTATACTAGCAGTTTTGCAACATTTGTATATTATTCAACTGTACTGCATTCTAATCTGTTGATCAAAACGTAGTATTACACCATTTCTTCTCTTCTATAACATTTGAGTATTCCATATTCTTTATATTGCATTGTATCTTATGAATACTATATATAAGTATACTATATATAAGTATTCATAAGATACAATGCACATTCGAATTGTTCCTGAATTTGAGTGTAAATCTTCTCTTCTGTAACATTTTGTATGCTATGAAGCCCTCTTAGTTCAGCTGTATTTCTGTGACTATTCAACATTTTCATGTAACTATGTAACATATTTAAGTTCTAATTAGATGTCGGTCAGAACGTACCAATCGACCAAACTGTCGTACCAATCGGGCCCTCAGCATTATTAACCGCTATGCTAGGAGTTATCAACCAATCAGCGAATCCCCCCATGGGGTGGTATTTCTTAGTTTCGAAGGGAATGTGATCAGCCTTTTATTTACTTGTCAAATAAAAGTCTAATGATAAACTAAAATTGAATACTTAATACTATAATGATAAACTAAAATTGAATACTTGAGGTATTCAGTTTTAGTTTATCATTATAAGAAAATCTGATATGGACACAACATGACTTTTTTGTACAGCCCATTAAATTATAAACACTTTTTGCTGCGCTTCATTTGATGTTATTTCCTCAAATTATTCTAACTTAATTAACCAATCCGTCAAGATAAGTTGAAAATGACATCAGAAATTGCAAAATTTGAAATTAAATATCCCAGTCGATTTTTGTCATGTGGGAGTGAAACTTCTTATAATTTTACTTTTTCAAAATGAGTGTAAAACTTTTCCAAATGTAACTATAATAACCGGGAGACGTTATTCAAAGATCATTTTGTCATTTAAAACACTTTTGTAAGTGGAAGTATATGACCACGACCGACGATTCGAAAATAAAGGCCGAATAAGGACTTTTAAGCCAGGCAATGCATACTTTCGGTAGTGCCGATTGCAATAATAGAGAGAGGTACACAAATAAATATTATAGCAGACTCATACGGCTAATCGTTTTCGAGTTATGAGAGATATTCATAGGAAACGAGATACATACAGGAAACGAGATACACACAGGAATACCAGATATGCACTGGATACATATGTACAGACGTCAGGAAAAAATCCATTTTAAATTCATTTTACAGCCAGTTTTAGATGAAAGAGTCCTTTATTCCGTCCGCACGTACCGATGTCACGAAAAAAAAAAAGTCCAAATCAATTCGGGAACAGTAAAAAATCGATTTTCCCGTTGAAATATGATACCCAAAATTTTCTGTGATTAAAATACATCCCTTACATATAAGGTATTTCTACCGCCTTCTTAGCATACCTTCGTGGTGTAGTGGTCAGCACGCTCGACACGTATTCGAGAGGTCCGTGGTTCGAGTCCCGGCGAGGGAAATGCTCATTTCTTCAGTTTCTTTACATCGAAAAATTCTACAGCGGCGCCCGAACTAAGAAAGGTGGTGGATGATGATTCTGCACCACCAAGATTTGGCGATTGAGTCCCCTAAAACCCAAGTCGCCCTTTAAAAGGGTGGTATATATGGTATTTCTCCCGCCTTCTCAGCATGCCTTCATGGTGTAGTGGTCAGCACGCTCGGCGCGTATTCGAGAGGTCCGTGCCTCGAATCCCGGCGAGGACACTGCTCATTTTTCACATTTTCTGCTTCGAAATAATCTAAGGTCTCTACCATGGCGTCCGAACTAGAAAAAGTGGTGGATGATGATTCTCCCCCACCAGGATTTGGCGATTGGATTCCCTAATCCCAGTTACCCTTTAAAAGAGGGAGTATATAAAGTATTTCTCCCGCCTTCTTAGCATGCCTTCGTGGTCAGCACGCTCGGCGCGTATTCGAGAGGTTCGTGGTTCGAATCCCGGCGAGGATGACTACTTCAAAAAAATCCCAATGTCTCTACAACTTCACACAAGAAAGAAAAAACTAACTTTATTCAAGGTTTGGTTTTCATCAGCATTTTCTATACTTTTTCTTATTTAATTTACAAAACACATTAAAAAATAATCTAAATTTAAATAAATACACATGTATTTTTCGAGTTTTGGAAAAAAGATGGGGAGAATGATCATCTAGCAATGGTGAAGTGGGTGCATGAGGCATACAAGTTTGAGAACCACTGGAATATTCGGAACAGGTATAGGTAAAACCTAGACCAGTGCCTCTGTAGTTCTATACGTGGAAATATTTTGCTGAACGTACCAATTGGGTGCTGAACACTGTTAAGTTTTTACCCCAGTTTTAAGGGAAAACACCCCAGGACGAAGTCCAAGTTTTTCCCACTTATCTTCCTCTATCAACAACCTCTCACGAGAATTTTCAACCCGCCTTGTATTTTAAGCGCCCTCATACTGCATGGGAGCTATTAATATTTGGAACATCATTCAGTAAAGTATTTTCGAATTAACAGAATCCGGGCATCAAAAAAGGCCACAGAAAACGGATAAGCGTTGGTGATGTAACGTGAAAAATTATGGTAATGGATTTAAGTTTTTTATAGGTTTTGTCCGTAATTTATATCTGTTTATTACCTAATTAAATAAAGAATGGTCTATTTATTGCTGTTTGCATGATTGGAGACATCTCCGCCAACTTTCACACTCGGCAGGACGTCTTAATCGAAATAGATTTTTTACTTGATGTTTAAGACATTGGATTTGTTTTTCTTCCTCCGAAATCTGATATAATTTTAAATGTAGGCATATGATATTCAAGTTAGAAACAAGATAACAGTTTTTATAATTTTAGAATAGAAAATGTTTCCCATTCATTTGCCTTTTCTAACCTGAATTCTATTTTTTATACGCTCAACTACCTGGAATTTTTACGTGTCCGGAGTTCGGCTTTCCCGAGCTTTTCGAATAGTCGAGCTTTTAGTATAGTACATAAACTGTATGAGATTCAGGTCAGCTCCTATTTTAGTGGTGTTAAAAAAATTAAATTAAATGGAATAATAATGAATGGTTATATCTTTCAATTTCGAAATGAGTTTGTAGAGACGTTAGGTTATTTCGAAGCAGGAAATGTGAAAAATGAGCAATGCCCTCGCAGGTACTCGAACTTCGGATCTCTCGAATAGGCTCCGAGTGTTCTGACCATTACACCACGAAGGCATGCTAAGAAGGCAGGAGAAATACCTTATAAGTTTTTCTTAGCAACTGTGGATAGCTGAGAAATACAACGATCTAACGAAAAGCTTCAAAATTCGGTTATTTATGTCTGAAATTTAGCTTCATTTGAGAGATTATTTTCCGGTCTATTTTACGTTGCATTCGCTTATTAAGCAAGGGTATATGAGAAAAATTTGGCATTACATGAAAAAAAAAAAAAAAGAAGAAGAAAGGAATAGGTAAAAAAATTACTTTGAAATAGCGTATTATTATCGCAAATGTGTGAAACATTTCAAAAAAATCGAATCGCAAAATAATTACAAATATTTATTTGGTAATACGAACTTAACAAATAAACGAATAGAAAAACTTCACTAATTAAATCGAGTAATTCTTCTGACGTAATGCCAAGCAATGCCATGATACCCAGTGTGCAGTTTGATCTTTTAGAAATTGCTGCTTCTTTCTTCATATGCAATTTTCATTCGCCACTGCATTTTCTGTTCCTTTTGTCAGTAGTGCTTCTTCGATGTCATCAAAATGTGATCTAGCTTTTATAATGTTCGTAATGTTCGACATAAAGCATAGATTATTTATCATGTTTTTCAGGAGCTGTCGGTATGAACTTTCAAAAAATTGTTTAGTCTATTTTCTTGAGTATCAATCTTTTAATGTACCAAATGTATATTTGATCGAGTAATATTAAATCACTTAGCATTTAACGTAAGGAGTTTTCTACAGAATGGGTCGAATTGAGCTTTGTATTTTAGTCTAATTTCATCTCTGTATTTCAGCAGAGCTTCATCTTTATTTTTTGAGTTGCAGGTAGTATTTTAGTTTTTTCAAGTAATGTTGACAAATACTCTTTGAAAAGTTCTTTTTCTTCTCCAAAAATTTTGCTTTGATTAAGTTAGTTAAATAATTGCTTGAAAATTATTTCTCTATCTCAGCATTAGCAAACCTCTTCATTTTAAACAGTCCTAAGATCACCTTTACTCTAGTGAATTCATAAAACGCCTTATACGAAAACTGAAATTGAGGCGATAAAAGTAATACACAGTATACTCTCATAATTAAAAACGTATTGTCATCTGAATTCGGGGGCATGTATTATAAACCAACTTCTTTTTAAGACAATTGAATCAGAAGGTGCACATGTGCAGAATAACTGGTTTCTAGAAAAGACAGGGCTCATTTTTCATAATTGATTTATTGTACCAAGTATATACACTCACTTCCAAAAGTTAAGCACGGAGAGGAAAATGCTTATTTCCGGAAGCTAATCAGAAATGAAGAGGATGCAATTCGCTGCAGAGGTAGATGGAAGTATGCAAATATGTTAAGTAACAACCAATCGCGTTTTCATGTCAAGAATTATGCAAAAAAGGCAATCTTATAAGAAGCCAGCTTTATGAAAGGTTACAGAAATTGATTGTAAGTGCTGATAGAAGGTTGTTAAAACTTACGTACAATTTGTTTTCAAGACGTACGTGTTTCTAGGACTTCCAGAAGACGAATGGAAGATTCTGAGCGCTGGCGTGATGTAGGGCGCATTGAAGCAGGACAATCGATCACAGATGTTGCTCTTTTCTTCGACGTTCATCCTTCTGTAATTTCATGTTTATGGAAACAATTCCAAACCACAGAGACAGTTGTCCGAAGGCCCGTAGCCGGTCGCCAAAGGGTTACAACCCCGCGGAAGATCGATATACTGCTATTGTAGCCAAGCGGAATCGCAGAGCGACCTCCACACGTATGCCATCTATGGTTATAACGTCCATTGTTAAGGCGATATCTGCAGCTACTGTACGCCGAAGATTACATATGAGTGGACGGTACCTCGAGTTTGTGCTTCTCTGTCCGTCCAATCAAGAGGGCACGATTACAGTGGTGCCGGGAACATGTCAATTGGAATGTGTCTGACTGGGGCAATGTCATGTTTACTGATGAGTCAAGATTTGCTCTGGAGCCAGATGGCAAGCGTATAAGGATATGACGTGAACAACAAAACACGCAATCAGTCCCAAATATATCACCGAACATCACGCATTCCGAGACGAAAGCATTATGGTGTGAGCAGGGATTTCATTAGGATACCGCACCGACCTGCACATCTTTAAACGGGGTTCTTTGCCTACTGTCCGGTATCGAGATGAAGTCCTACAACCCATTTTGAGATTGTACGCTGCAGCAGTTGGCCCTACTTTTGCTTTAATGGACGATAACGCACGTCCCCATTGAGCTGACATCGTCGATGACTACCTGGAGAGTGAAGGGATTGCGCATATGGCTTGGCCAGCATATTCGCCCGATCTTAATCCCATTGAAAATCTTTGGGATGCTCTCGGCCGTGCTGTATCTTCACGTTTCCCACCTACAGCTACTCTTATTGAGCTGGAAACTGTTCTACAAGACAATGGCGATTGCTTAATTCTGCGGTGGTTGACCACCTAATTGAAAACATGGTCACAAAGTGTAAACTTTGTATACAGATGAGAGGGGATAATATACCCTATTAATGGCCTTTTTTCATTTTATGCTGTTTATTTTCACTTTATACATAATTCTGTTTAAGTCTCCAATATGTCATTATCTGATAACTTACAAAAATTCAATATTGTTTTCATTTCTGCATATAAATATTGATTTCGTTTTATGCATAAATATATATGCTACTTTCCTGCCGAATTTTGTGTCAATCAAAGCAGTATTTGTTGATTTTTTTGCATTTTTCATCTTCGTGCTTAACTTTTGGGAGTGATAAGAATCATACAGGCAATACATTTAATTGTAAAGTAAAATAACAATTGCTTAAACTTCCAGTAAACAAAGCATGTAAATAACAGTTGGAAAATAAAAAATGCTGCATATTACTAATAACAAATTAATATTCAAGCTTTATTCAAGTAAATTTATTTCAGGTGTCTTTAAACAAGAAAATATTTAAGCATTTTTCTCTTTATGAAAGAGCATTTATTCTATTCAACTGTATTTTTGATTCCAAATATTATTGATGCAAGTAAATTAGGTATGATAAATATGTTACAGAGTGAATTACTTTTAAAATTTTTCGTTTAGTTGAAAAGCTAAATGAATTGCTATTATATGTGAAATCTGACTTAAAAATTTAAAATGCTTAGATCGTGCAAAAAGCATCGAAATTTATATAATACTTTTCGATTAAAATGTGATGATTAATCGATATGCTTGTCGTGATCCTTGTTGTATTAAAGGTGATGATTAACTGATATACTTTTCATGATCCTTGTTATGTTAAAGGGGGTTATTAATCTATATGACTGTGGATTAAAATATGATCATTAATAGATACCGCAATTAAAAAAACTAAAAACTCGAAATATTCATGCCATCTAACACTAAAACTGTTAACATTTTTTCCGATTGAGATCCTTATTTAGGTGTAGTATTATATAAATATGAATGTTGTCAATAAGTGCTAACCTACAAAAGGGATACCTCAGCTCTTTGAGAGATCGTGCTCATGTTAAAATGCATCTCTGTCAAGAAAAAATACGCCCTTTTCGTGTAAACGGCTGAAATTAGATTTTTGGTAACTTCAAAAGGTAAATAATCTGTAAGGTACAACAGCTATATCTCCACGGTGGGCGGGTGCAACACCGGGGTATCTGGTCCGAAGGACCTACCCCCACTTCTAACTAAACTGCAATTTTACGAATATGCTACTACATTAATAATTGCCTATGTACATATATGCAAATTTATAAGACATATAAGGGTTTTTTCCCCCTCTAATTAGTCTCTAACATGTTGCTAGGTGGAAGAAAAATTAAACTGAGATAAACTAAGGAAGCTGTCAAGCGGAGCCGGTCGAGCTGGTGATTGGTAAGCTATTTACAAAATACACAAAAAGTATGTACAGACAAGAATAAGTACAAATCTTTTGGGGCACAAACAATATGCATGACACTAAGCATATACAGTAAATACATGATAAAATCCATTAAATACATACAATAAAATAGAAGTCAAAATATATACAGAAGAGAGAAACCCAGGTGCAGCGAAAATTTTCGCCCAGAGATCATAGTACAACAGGCACACAAAACATTAATAAATCATAGTAGTTATTCAATCGCAGGATCAAGAATGTGCCTCGGCCTTTTCTGAATGTTTACATTGTAATCATAATTTTTAATTACAGGATTGTTGATAATAATCTGGTTGGCGTGAAAGTTTCTCGCCAATTTACAATAGAAAGTTTTGAAGTATTCAATACCAATATGCCAAATCTGGGAATGGATTTGAAAAGGCAATTATTCATTTAACATAAAATTACAGTCCATACATATTTCCTCGAAAAGATTAAACAATACAAATAATTTATCAATAGGGTTTTCAGTACTCTTAATTTCTGCCAATTTATCAGATATACGTTTCAAAATAGACATGACAGATAGACCCTGAAACATAGTTTGTAGTTCTTTCAAAAAATTAAAAAGCTCTGTAAAACCAGATTTGTTGGATTTATTTTTAGTAATTTTATTTTGAACCTTATTATCATTTTTAAGTTTATCATCCTGTACTCTATCTGACACATTTTCATTAGATGGCAATGGCATGTCTGAATTTACTATTTTAGCCGTGGTACCCCGGGCAGCACTCGCATAGGAGACTCTCGGGCGGACCGTAGCAGCAGAACTGGTAGTTTTATTAGGGATACTTTGTCCTTGCTCATTTCTTCCATTAACCATTTTGGGGAAGCGAGGACAACCACGATAATTGGCTGTGTGTTCTTGGCTTTGGCAGTTGCAGCATTTAATATTGTCAAGGCGTTTTGATATACAATCAATTGTTTTATGCTCTCCAACGCATTTCACACAGCGCGGCTGCAGTTTACACAGTTCAGAAGAATGATGGAAGTGTTGTCAGTTGTGACACTGCACAACATCTCCCTTGATTTTATATTTGACAATATCAACACAAAAATACATTAAGAATTTTACATCATAAATTTTATCAATACCAGGTACATTTTCCAGCTGCACCTGGTACAGTGGCATCGGGGCTTTAGACCTAAATCTGTGCATTTGAGATGTTTTTCTAACAGTATACCCCATGCGTGTCAGTTCATCATTAATATCATAGACAGGGCAGTCGATGGGGAGTCCTCTGATTACGACTTTAACTGGTCGTTCATTTTTATTTGTGATCAAATAATGATCGATTTTTTGTTCATCCAAATAACGGGATATACCCGTATGATCCTCAGCCGTTTTAGGAAAAATCTTGAGGAAACTCCCCAGAGACTCGCCCTGCGAAGTTTAATTCCGTATCAATGCGTAATTTGTTTAAAAAATCAGAATATTTTATCGGTGGTTTTGCCATTATGGGTTTAACTTTAGGTGGTTGAACTTCAACCGCTACCTCCATTTCATCATTCTGAACAATATTATTACCATCATTATCACAATTTTTATCAGACAAATTATCAAATTGATTTTGTACAGGACTGTCGACATTACATTTTATCAATTTCGTCGAACGTGCCGCATTGTGCAGCAAAATAAAACCGTTCGCGTCCTGTAATTCTTTTGCTTGTCTTTTTTTTTTTTTTTTCTTGAGAGAGCCTTTCGGCTGAATTTTAACCTTTTCAGTTTTTTCACAAATTATTTCTACTTCCTTATTAGTATTTTTTACAGCTTCAACATCAGATACACGTGCATCATTAGTTATTTGCTTAATTAAACCTTCATTCATTATATCAGTAAAAGATAAATTTGAACAATTAGGATTACGAGCCCCAAAAGATTCGCTCTTACCTTTTATAATTTCCAAGAGTCCTTCATGTAATCCAATTTTTCAGGCTTCCTACTTTCGCTGATTTTTTCTTCTAACACATCATTTGCAAGATTTTGCAGTAAACGCACACACGTCATTATTTTCTCGATGCTACGATATAATCCGCATATTCGAATTTTTCCTTATTTATTATCACAGGCCACTGATCGTCAAAAACACTATCCGCCACTTTGCAAATTTCTTTCGGGAGCCCCGCCACGTGCTGGCGTGCCGCCATTTGCACCGCCATTATAGGAGTGGATAACGGAGGAAAGTTATTTTCATCCATTTTCACAGATTAAACTCAAATAACACAGTCAAAACGGTTCTCGAAAAAACACCACGCTACACTCTTCGCTTAATCCACAAAACTCCTAGCTATATCTGCATTAAACTTAGGCAAAAGTTAATTTGGCATCGCTTTTGAATTCGAGGGCGAATTGACACCGGTCATTTTTCTTCAAGAGTAAAATTTTTTTGCAGACCGGGAGAAACCACAACCTTTTTCATATTGAAGGCAAAAGACGAAGCAAAGCGAACGTCATTTGTCCAGGAAAGTAGCAATGAAACATATTTTTTTTTTCGCGCGCTCGCTCTTCAGACCGCAATATATTTTTAAAAAATGCAGAAAATTGCTCAATTAATACTTCTTTATCATTCTTGTTTTAAAAGAAGGTAAAAAACTTGTTTTCTGATAAAAAGTTTTAATCTGTAAAAATTTCAAAATTTTATATCCGATGAATTTTTAAATGTTGAAATTTTAAAAATCATAAACATCAGAAAAATAAAGCGATTTTTAAAAATTCGCCAAAGATTCAGAAATTTTAAACAACAATTTTCATATAAGTTTCATTGAAATTTTTAGTCCAAAGGGGCTTTGTCCCTGAAGAGTTTGTTTGTTTTCGTTTTGCGATTTTGCGTAGGAAACATTAAAAGTCTGAATCACTTTTCAAACTGTTGCCAACAAATATTGCAGTGTTGTATTATATTTAAAGAAATAAAATAATAAAGAATCTGCATAAATGTATATATATTTCTCCAAATGTGATAAAACAACGGTACCTTGAACCGACCAATTTTGAATAACGTACGTTTCCACCCGAATATGCGCATCTGGAAGCCCAAATTTTGAATTTGAAATTTGTTTTATTATCTATTTCATATTTTGTAAAACTTTAACGAATTTTTGATGAACAAACTTAAACGACTTAAAAGCGAGCAATGGCGGCACTCTACGGGGGTGGGGGAACCTTTTTATCTCCAGCGCGCGGAGCTGTGTATCGGAAATTCTATACTCATTACTCATTACTCAAGATATACTCATTTTAAAATAATTTTGCGATATTGCTGTTTAACTGAATTTTATGTTTTAAATGCGAAGAACATGATATTTAATAAATAAAGGTAGCACACGAAATGTTAAAAAAACGCCCCTTTGGACAAAATTTAAAATGTGAAACCTTTCAGATTTTTTTTTTTTACTAT
>KK119545.1:0-46252 GCA_000611955.2 Stegodyphus mimosarum | reverse complement strand
AAAATCATTTAAACATTAAATAAAAAAAAATCGAATTCTGGGTGGGGGGGGGGTACTTCAGTGCATTATCATTGACAAGCACTGTGTGTACAAAATCTGAACGTTGTAGCTTAATTAGGAAGTGGCTTAAAAATCAGTGGCAAAATTCCACCCACAATGAATCACCATAAGTGATCTTAAAAGTTTATAAAAAGTATGAAGATGAAGATGATCCCTAATCATAGTGAAAAGTCAAGGAGCAATGAAAAAAGTAATGTATGCCGTTTTCTTCAAAAGTACAGGTATGGTCAAAGCTATGAAGTGAGAGGGATAGAAAACAGTTATAGTTAATTGGTACATCACTAAGCGTCTTTCAAAAAATTTTCTTGAAGAGGATAATGTTAAGGAACTGATGCTTCGCCGTGATACTGTATCTCCTCTTCAGCAAGGTTGACAGCCGAATTTCTTGGAAAAAAAAACAGTGATGAAACTTCCATTCTATTCTCCTGATCTTGGCATGTTTTTTAATCTAAAACAAGTTTTACTTGGTAGTCGTTTTCATTTCGAAGAGGAAACTAGTGAAGTTACAAAAACATATTTTTTTCTCGATTTCAAGAAATGGATAGTTTGAGGAATTTAATCTTTTGAAAATTCGCCTATAAAAGCGCATTGATATTGGAGGAAACTACTTTGAACACACCTAAGATTTGGAAAGTTTTAACTGATCATTAATTTGTATCTCTAAAATTTCAAAGTGATCCTCGTATTTGAAACCAGTTAGTGGACTTTTCTTGGGTTATATTCTGGAGCAGTTGATATTATATCATGGCATTAAACGCTTATGGGCCACCGATTATTTCAATAAATATACGAAAGCATATCATGTTTCTTTATGATGACTTTGAAATGATAAATGATTTTGAACATTATCTTGTTCCGTACATTATATAAGATACGTATAATGCAAAGAAGTTTATAGGCCGCTAGGAAATGCCATATTTTATTTCATTCACATTAAGAGAAACATTTTACGTAATTCCTTTTTCCAAATGTTCGCTTTTGTCGTATCCTTTAATCAAGTCGAAAGACTATAATTCTTGAACATAAAAGACAAAAAACCCATCTACAAAAATTTTCAAGACAATAGATCGAAATACCAGAAATATTGTAAGGAATAAGTGTTATCTAAATACAAATCTTTCATTTTATGGTATATCAGCTTATTTCTTTACATCAAAATCGATTTCCATTGATAAGCTGTTAAATGTTTCTTTTTATACAATATATTTATTCATATATAGATAGATATATATATTAGTGCAGGTAATAGCAATCAAAAAATTGTTGTAATTATAAACATACTTACTTCAATTTTGTTAATCATAAAGAAGTGATTTTGAGGTTATTTTCCGGTATGTATTTTTGCATAATTTCAATTTTTTCAATCAACCGTATTAAACGCCTCAAAAAAATTTTAATTATTTTATTGTAGCAACAAGGTATATTTATGAGTAGCAGCTGTTGGCACTTTTTTCTGTTAAATAAAGTAACTGCCAAGCGCTGTCTATAAAAACTAAACGACCAGCGAACTTTTTCTTCTAATGGGGAATAAATGAGACTGCGCGTAAGCTGTCATGTATTGCGACTTTTGTTCCACGGCAGTCAAGAGTGGGGAGGAATACTTTTTCTATGGCTTATTCACCCATGAAATATGGTTATGTCACAGGTTGTATTTGAAGAGACAAAAACTTGGGTAAAACGAAAGCTCGCGTTTCTAAAAGTAGAAAAACTACAAAGGGCACTTCATTGCAAGCGAGGTGATACACCCGTTAGTGAAGGGAGCACATTTTGTGTTCTGTATACCCACCCCCCTAAAATTTTTGAAAAAGCCTCTCGGGTCTTATTTTTTCTATAACCCCTCTTCGCGTTTTTAGAGAATAATATTTCTTTAATTTGACAGGCTTTAAGTTGAGTCGAATATAATTTTCCCCTTTAAACGGAATATTTCCCTTTCGAGAACTTCGTAGGGAATTTTTCACCATTTTTACCAATACTGAAATTGTTTTGTTGCGTAAAAATTATTTCCCTAGGCAAAAATAAGAAGTTAATAAAATACGGTAAAAAAGAATAATTTAAATAAAATAAGCTTTTATTTATTTTAAATTTTATATATTTTAAATAAAATAAGCTTTTATTTAAATCCTATAAACTAATTAATGAATTAAAAGAAGAAAATTAATTTATCATACAGTTTCATGGGAGCAAGAGATTAAAAAATTCTCTTTGCAAAATTCATCAACAATTTTATATTACGAACAAAAGAAACATAGGAAACCTTTGATTAATATATAAAGATTATGGCTTACACATTTGACAACGATTAATAGTTTCTTTATTTGGCCGCCCACGGTTTTATTATTCATGATCTAAAATTTTAGATGAATTTTATAAGGAGAATTACTTGATCTTTTTGTGTGATGAATTATTTAAGACATTAATTATTTTAAAAGTTTTAAATACAATTTATTTTATAGAAATATTCCTTTTTAATTGTTTTATTTTCATCTTTTTAGTCTTAATGATACATTGTAAAGGAAATGTTTCAGGAGAAAAATCGTTTTTTAAGTATGACAAATCACTGTCTTACGTCCAACTATTACGCTACATCAAATGATCGATAAAAAACAACGACTTTCGAAAATTCGCCAAAAAATCTAAAATTATGATAAAATTGTCGCCCGCTATATCCCAAGATGCAAAGAATAAAAATTTAAATATTAATCTGTTCTTTTAAAAAATTTTTAATATTAAATTTTAAAAAATTCAAAACAAATTTTGAAAATCATGTTGCTAACTACATTGAATTGTTATCCATAATGAGTGTGCATGCAAAACTTGAGTTGGGTAGCTTATCAGGAAAATTTTAAAAGCACCATAAGTGACTTAAAAAAAAAAGCTAACAAAAATGGGGTTAGTTTTAAAAAGTTTTAAAAAGACATCTAATTAATAATTTTTACTATTCTTGTTTTTAAAGAGAGGACAGAGCGAAGAGTTTTGTTTGTAACGTTTGAAACTTTCAGATATTTATAACGGCTGCATTTTTGGGTTTTCAAATTTTCAAAAAAGAACAAATATTACGTACAGCATTAAAATTTAACAATCAGCTTTTAAAGTAAACGGCTGATAAAAACGTGTACAAATTTACAAAACGAAAAATCATATGGCGGATTTCATTGCAAATAATTTTAAACGTTATCCAGCGTTACTCTGTGTTGTTTTGAGAAAGTAAAGGCAAAGAAATCTATACAAAGGCAATAAGAATCATGTCACTTAATGACATCGTAACCTTGACATTACTAATATGTCTTCAAGGGATGCGATGGCCGGAAGAAACATTTTTTGAACTTGAATAACAGTAATTCAAATAGGTTAATTTTGAATGAAATTCAGTGGAACGAAATCACGAAAGTCTCAACAAATTTCTGATAGAAAAATTCTTCAAATGACGATCGGCGTCTCGAGTTATGGACACTCAAGTCGACAATTTGTGATTTTGAGATTTGTTTTGAGGTAAATTTTGCCTCATAATTAACATTCAGGAAATTCTAGAAACATTATTTAAATATTTTCCATTTCTAAACGATTGTTAACAAAGCCCGGCAGCAAATATCACACAGAACTACGAATTCAGCCTGTAGGAAATAATAACCAGATTGGGTTGCAAGCAGAGAATTTCAGCATTTTGATACTTAAGGCTTTTTTTTTTTTAATCTTTGGTATTGTGTCTTAGAAAAAATCATGGGACAGGAAGTTAACAATGAGCATTTGGAGAAGTTGCTAGAGAACCATAAAAATAAGCTCAACGTGAGATAGCTGCGATAACGTGGAAATCAGCAACAAAAGGCAATTTTGGGAGAATTTTCTTCAGAACAAGAAATAAAAATTATTTTACTTCCTTAATCCACTAAATTGAGAAAAAATGGGTTTCCGAAAGTTAAGCAACAAACGAAAAACTGATAGCTCGAAAAGTATGCATGAAAAGTGGATGAAACTTGGGGTTAATATTTATTATACCACTCGTAATCAAAAAACACAAGAAACTGTTATATAGAATATTTACACACTGCTCGACATTGAAAATGCAACACCAAGAAGGAGCGGTCAGAAATTTATGCAAATTTTAGAGTAGTACGTCACTGAGTTATGCGACTGATGTGAAACGCGCAGCTCTCCGACGCACTTAAAGTAAGATATAAGGGAAGGAACGTGCAGAATGGTTAGGTTAGGTTATTCAGTTATGGCAAAGCACACGAGGGCTATCTGCCTAAAGGGAGGGCAGCCTTCGTGGAGGACTTTCTAAGGGAAACTGGCTCGTATACACGTTACACATGGGGAAAACCACTAAAACGCCCATGCAGCCAGCCCGTTCGCGGGATTCGAACCTCGGACCGAACTACCAGTGTTCAGCGACTTTACCGCTCGGCCGCTGGTGGGCACGTGCAAAATGGGCAATATTCGTGTAGTTATTTCTGCCAGCCGAATTATGGAAGAAAGTTGGTTTTTGTCCCGGAGGATACGTGTAATAGGAGAGAATGCCAGGCTGCCGTCAACGAAGGCACTTCCAGCAGATAGACAATTTTACAAGGGGTATGGCGATCAGACTGAGACGGGCAGGTTGGTCCTTACGTCAAATCTCAGCTGATACCCACATGGATGCGAGCACGGTGCATCGGCTATGGCGAACATGGTTGGAACAAGGGAATGTTGGAAGAAGGAGGGGTGCAGGTGCAGCCAGAGTGACGTTTGCACGCGTGGCTTGACGCATCCGCCTACAAGCTGTGGCGGTCCCGCAAGTCACTTGTACCGCGATTCTGCAGCATATGCAAGATACCCTGGATGTTCCCGTGTCGACCAGAACCATTTCCCGTCGATTGGTTGAACGTGGCCTGCACTCACGGCTTCCGTTAAGAAGACTGCCATTAACCCCACAGCATAGACGCTAGCGTTTAGAATGGCGCCACACTGGAGAGATGTGGATGACAGAATGGCGAAACGTCGTGTTCTCAGATGAGTCACGCTTCCGTTTATCCAGTGACAGTCGCCGCATACATGTGTGGCATCGACGTGGAGACAGATCGAATCCGGCAGTAACTGTGGAACGCCCCACCGCGCGACAACGTGGCATGATGGTTTGAGGCGCTATTGTCTACGATTCCAGGTCACCTCTAGTTCGTATTCAGGGCACTATGACGGCCCAACGATACTTGGATAATGTACTGCGGCCGGTGGCAATCCCCTACCTTCAGGGGCTGCCTAATGCTCAGCAGGATAACGCCCGACCACACAGTGCTCGCATCTGCCAACATGCTTTGCAAGGTATACAGATGCTTCCCTGGCCACCGTACTCTCCTGACCTGTCACCAATCGAACATGTGTGGGATGTGTTTGGACGCCGTTTGCAGGCTCTTCTTTAAAAGACGAACTGTGGCAAATGGTTGAAAGGGAATAGAGAGCCATCCCTCAGGACACCATCCGCCCTCTTATTGACTCTATGCCTAGATGTGTTTCTTCGTGCATCGCTGTCCGCAGTGGTCCTACATCCTACTGAGCCGACACGGTTCTCGCTCTGTATACTGACTATCATTTTAAAATAAAGATCACTTATTGCTGCTTATTGTCTCTGTCTTTTTTCCAAATTTCATCAATTTCTGACCACTCCTTGGTGTTGCAGTTTCAATGTCGAGCAGTGTATTTTGTGATGTCAACAGGAACATAAAATCTCCTAAATTTGGACATGCAAATTATATACAAAACATTTCTCAAGGGGGTGTATGATTACACAGAACAACAATTACGGGACTGACAGCGATTTCTCAAATTGTTTATGATGTTATCAATGAGCTGTACAGACAGCAACGCCCGCTGATCAGGTAAAGCAGCTGTAAATCCATCTAGGGTTCGGGAAGGTGCTTGGAGGCCAAAACACTCCTCCCAAGAGCCTCCCGCACATGTTTTAATGAGATTTCTCCCGATCTTAATCTTATTAAGCATGTGCGTGATGCTCCTGGGAGGCGTGTTATTGGCCCCCAGCTGGCCATTTCATGTGGATTGTAGTTTCTTCAAGAATTTGGCGCACCAGACGAGCAGTGTGATGGCGGGCATTACCTGCTTGCAAAATCAAAATATCGCTATTCGCAACAGCATACAGACGAACAATAGAATCCAATATGTCGTCTCTGTACATCTAACCACTGAAATTTCCATGTGACACCGGATACAGGTCGATGCGCTCACCTAAAGATATTTCTTCCCATACAAGCTGACAACCTCTTGCAGAGGTATCTTTTTACCGAATATTAATTGAAGATATCGAGTGTTTGCCACTCTTCATATATGAACACATCGAGAATTATTCTGTAAAGCGAAGCGGAACTCATCACTAACAGAACAGGCCACTCATTTTCAGTCCGGTTTGCAGGACTATTCGTGGCCATTTCAAACGCTTCCTCTGGTGGCGGAAAGTAAGCGGGACTCATAATGCCGGTCACCTAATATACAGACCTGTTTCATATACTTGTTTATGTACGTGCTGTCGTGCCTGATACTGTCCTTCCTGTAGCAGAAATAAGGTCGGATCTAAGCTAAGATATAGCGCTGCAGTCCTGCTACGACACGAGCTAAGTCATACATAGGCGCCATCTGCAGAAATAGTATCCCTTAGGTCTTCGAGATGCTGAACCAATAATTAGAAATTGGGTCCGCAACCGGCTGACCACGAAACGGTTGACATTTAGCTGTCTTGCAACGTCAGACAGACGCGACATGCTTCTAATCATCCATGCTTCTATTGGCTTCATAACACAATTCTGCTGGCAATTTTAAAACTCAGCTTCTCCAAACTTGTTTATTAAAAGTCACTCCTTTTTTGCGTTTCTTCTTGAATTCCTGAAAGAAGTGGTTGACCATACGGTTATCTAAATCTTCACCGCTAAGATAGGTATCACGACAGTTGACATT
Source organism: Stegodyphus mimosarum (assembly GCA_000611955.2). NCBI lineage: Eukaryota > Metazoa > Arthropoda > Arachnida > Araneae > Eresidae > Stegodyphus > Stegodyphus mimosarum. Next base: position 39,256 of record KK119545.1, on the reverse strand, counting down.
ACTTCAAAGATTCCGTCTTCGATTGTGAGAATTGATACATCAAAGGTACCTCTTCCAAGACGAAAATTAGTAGGTTTCTTTCACCTGTGACTTTCTTATCAAGGCCGTATTCAATAGCAGCAGCGGTAAGTTCGTTAATAATTCGTAAAATATTCAATCTTACAAATGTGCCAACGTCTTTGTCACTTGCCTCTGGGAATCTTTAAAATAAGCAGAAACGGTAACAACAGTATTGGAGACAGTCTTTTCGAGGTTAGTGCCAGCTATTTCCTTCCTTTTCTTTAACACGGTAAGTGAAATTTCATCAAAGAAAAATTATTTATCTTCTTCTTTAATTTCGGCTTTGGTCGACTCAGCTTATCTTATCGAAAAAAGTCGAAATAATCTTATCATATTCTTGGTATAGGGCTATCTGCCTGAGAAGAAGGATACCTTCACGATGAGCTTTCTAAGGAAAACTTATAAATATTCATGTTCCACATGTAAAAAACCACGAAAACACCAATGCACTCATCCGTTAGTTGAGACTCGAGCCGAGAGTTTCCGACATACTCGGCCACTAATGAGTCTAGATTAGATTTGAATTAAATATTATGGGAAAAAACTCAAGGAATACTTGCCTGTAGAAAAAAAATGCCTTTAAAAAGGAAAATCTAAAGGAAAATTTCCTGTATTTGCACTGTCCATGGTGGTAATCACATAAAACTCATGCAACCTGGCTATTCAGTTGCTATGAAATGCGTCTTAGAAAAACCATCAGAATTCGAGTCCCGGCAAGGGCACTGCTCATTTTTCATCTGTCCTGCTTCTGAAAAGAATATCTAATGTCTCTAGATATATATATATATATGTGTGTGTGTGTGTAGAGAGAGATAGGTAGATATATAGATAAACATAATTACAGTATTGAAAGAGCTTAATCCCTTTAAAAAAGTTCACTTGTGTTTGTGCGATCTTTTTGTGCTGTACTAGCAGTCATATTATCAGAGTACTACCGCACAAAAAAGTCGTACAACTAAAAAATCGCACAAAAAACAAGTTTCAGTGTAGATTATAATCTATTGCAATAGTAAAAATTAATAAAAAATAATTACTCTTTTTCACTTGATATGTTTATATATATATATAAATGTTCAATCATAACATCAATTGTTATTATGTTATAAACGTTAAATTGTAACCAAACGGGCAAATGTTTTGAATTTACATATTGTAGACAAAAGTACTTGTATAAAACTAAACAAAAAATGGATGCAAATTTAGTGGATGAATTAACAATTGTCAATAGCCTTTGTCTGAGATTGACAGCTAAATGGACATAAATTTTAGATCTAAAAAAAATTCAATAATCATAAAATATATGAAGATTAAAAATAAAAATTGATATGGTTGTTTTATTACTGTCAGACTCGAACATTGTTAGGAGGTAGATTTAAGAGGTACAATAAATTTCAAAAGAATAAATTTTGAAACCTCTGCTAATATGAAACGAACAGGATCATATCTAGTGGGCCAGGTATGGTAATTGCATCAGTGTCAGGCTTACCTACCTCCTGATGATGTTCGGTTCTGACAGCAATAAAACGACCAAATCAATTTTAATTTTTAATTTTTATGTATTTTATGATTCTTGACTTTTTTTAGATTTAAAATTTATATTCGTTCAGCTGTCAATCTCAGCCAAAGACTGTTGTTATTTCATTCACTAAATTTGCATCATTTTTTTTTTTTTTTTGCGTTAAGTACTTCTGCTTACAATTTATAAATTCAAAAAATTTCCTGTTTGAGTATAATTTATCATTTATAAATAATTGAGGGCAATCTTACCAGCAAATGCAAAGGATTATAGTTTTGAAACATTCTTGCAATTTATATTTTTCAGTTTTATATTAGTTTAACTATGTTGATTTCGAGGCAGTCCAGAGACGCAAGTCCTTCTTCTTCAAGACAAAAAAATAGTTTTTTTTTTCCCCAAAATTTATGGTTTAACTTTGAATACTTTGTTACTTCTTAACGGCATCAAGAAAGGGAAGCCAAACTCTAACCAAACTTTTAACGTCTCTCAATGAACCGAAATTGATTGTATGTGCTTTTTATAAATGGCGAAAAAATAAGAAGTTAAAACTGACGTATTTTGAAAGAAGTTAAAACTGACGTATTCTTTCTAATAAAAGAGCATATAGGTATATCGCCATAAGTTAAATTAATTAAAATTAAACTGTTACTGAAGATACACTGCACATCCAGACTCATCGTGTTCGTTTAAATAAGCAGTAGGGAAAAAACTCTCATCAAAAGGGAAAAAAAGCCAAGCAACAGTGGAGGGGACAAGAGTCCAAAAAAAGTATCACTTTTTGCTCATTATATATGCATGCCAGGGAAATATACTCTATTATTCTTTTGCTGTTACAATGGAGTGTTTCTTTCCTGGAGAGTGTTTTTTCATTTTTCATTTAACATGTTTCATACTTTAAAATTGATGAAAGACAAGCAGGTGATACAAATCCATTCAGCCCCTCCCCAAAGAAGTACTTTTTAGGTTCCTCTGTATAAAGTGTTGTTAAAATAGAAATAATTTATTAAAATGGCATTTTTTTCTCTTCTTTTAACTAACGGAAGTTTTATAAAAGTAATGGAATTCTAATGGAATGGGTTTATTGCTTTGTTTGTCTGCTAACTTGTACAGATTTATTCTTTAGCTTTTTCCGATATTTTATTCACTTTTATCTATAGAAATATCAAACTGAAGGAAACGTAAGGATAAATTTTTTGTTTCTCTTTAATTCTCGATGTACTCTGTTATGAGTATTCAGATGTCTTGGCAATTGGCTATGCATTTCTATAAATTTTCATAATTTCTCTATCCTTCTCCCACACATCAAAGCGAACTCAAACTTCTGGAAGCACAAGTTATGGAAAGAAGGGAACTAAAGGAATAAAAGGAAAAGAAAGCTAGCCCCTCAGCTGCATCTTCATAAGCTTAATGAGTTGTTTCTTGATGAATAAATACTATACAAAATAATCGCTCTCCGAAATGTGTTCAAAGAATAATTTAATCATTTTTGTTTCCTGTAGTGAAAAGGCACACTGTACTGATGATGCGACTCCATGTGGTAACTGCTCTTGGTTGCATTTGTTAAGTATTCCTCTTGCATTACATTTAATAAAAATCTATGAGAAGTGCTATTACGAAACTTAACAACATTGAAGGCATAGAAACAATTGTTTTAAGTTATTGTTCTCATTATGTGAGGATCTCGTTAGCGGCAAAATTCTCTCTAGTGGAGAGTTAAGGATCATTCTCAATTCTTGCCTGGTCCAAAACAGTTTACAGACTGAATTAGTCCTTCCTTCTGAATTTTTCGGTTGTATTTTACATCTTTTGATTCGTTATAGTTGAAACGATATCAGAGGAACAAGAGGATTTTTCGTCCGTCAGCCTTCCCGAAATCAAGCGGCTTTGGTGACAGATAATGCAGACAGCTAACTCCCTTGACATTTGCTATGACGTCATGATTTCTGTAATGTCAAGTTGAACCGTAACTGAATGAGTTATTGCTTCTGCAATGTCAGAGTCTACACTTAAATATCTTCATTTATTGAGACAACTGTAACGGCATAAAATATAAATAATTAGTTTGAAAGTAACTTACAATATTTTAATACTCATAATACTTTAATAATTATAAATGTTTACCTTGCATATTATTTTATTATCGTTTTTCGCAACAGTTTTTATCTTTAGAATTCGATTTGTTTTATTAAAAATAGTAGATGAGATTTTTCCGGCTACGGAGCTGATGAATAAAAATTATATTTGATGTTGATATGGTAATCTTTTTATTTTATAGTAAAATTTTATTTGCATTGTATTACATGGTACTAACTGAAAATCCATAACAGGCGTACAATTTATAATTGTTATATTGGTGACTCGGGAGCGTTCAACTTGTTTATTTAACACGACTACAGAAAAAGTAACAGAAGCAACTACGTTAATGCATGCTGACGCGAATAAAGTAAGCATTAAAATTCCACCGTTTTGGCGTGAAAAACCCGGCATTTAGTTTTTCTAAGTGGAAGCCCATTTGAAATAAATAAAATCACGACTGAAGAGACTAAATTCAATTATTTGATATCCCAGCTTGAACCGAAGTATGTTGAAAATATATGAGACATTATTAAAGACGCTAAGCCTAATAAATATTCTATGGCGAAAGAAAGACTTAAATGTTTTCAAAGAAAGTGAAAATAAGAGAATTCAGCGTTTGATAACTGGATTAGGTCTCGGAGATTATAAACCAAGTCAACTTTTGCTGCAAATGAAAAGTCTAGCCGCAGAAAAAAAGTTCTAAAATCGTTATGGTTGGATAAGATGCCTGATTTTATAAAGAGTATTCTTCTCGTTAGTGACGAAAATTTAGAGAAATTGTCCATGATGGTTGACAAAATTCATGATATGAAGTCTGGAAAAGAAATTTATGCTGTTTCGCCAAACGTGCCAAATGATGTTCTATTTGCAAGAATAGCTGCTTTAGAGCAAAAAAATGGACTCAATGCAAATAAGTGATCGTTCTAGACCAAGATTTAGATATCATCACCGGAATACATTTCAGAGTCATAGCCGTTCGAAAAACAGATTTAATCCGAAAGGTAAATATTGTTTTTTTCATTTTAAATTTGGTGATCGTTGTCGACCTGAGAAATGTTATTCGCCATGTGCTTGGCCAGAGAAGTGGAAAACTCCATACGGCAACAGGATTAGCGGCTACTACTGTTGCTGGTATCAACGACAGCCGCAAGTTTCGTTTATTTGTGAAAGACAAAAACACAGGACTGTGGTTCTTAGTAGATTTCAGGGGCTGATGTTAGTCTCATTCCTGCGACTAAACGTACTACAAAAGTAGATGATTTTAAATTATACGCAGCTAATGGAACAGAAATTCCTACTTATGAAATTAAAATTTTAACTTTAAATTTAGGACTTAGAAGAGAATTTCAATTTCCGTTTATATTAGCTAAAGTTGATAAAGCTATTATAGGAGCTGATTTTCTAAATAAATTTAAACTTTTAGTTGACATTCACAATAAGAAATTAATTGATATAATAACTAACCTATCTGTTCGAAGTATTGTAACAACAGTGTTTTCTGATCATGCTATTCGTACTCGAGATAAAAATTCTAAATACGCTAATTTGTTACAACAATATTCAGATTTAACAAAACCGATTTTATCAGTATCATCATTTAAGCATGGTGTTGAGCATTATATTACAACTAGAGGACAACCTGTTTATACCAGAGCTAGGCAACTGGATCCCAAACGATTACAAATAGCAAAACAGGAATTCCAATATATGTTAGAAAACGATATTATTCGTCCCTCTAAATCACAATGGGCCAGTCCTCTTCATATGGTTCCAAAAAAAGATGGTTCTTTTCGACCTTGCGGGGACTATCGACGTTTGAATGCACAAACAATATCAGATCGTTATCCTATACCTCGATTAGAAGATTTCAACCACATCTTAAAAAATACTCGAATATTTTCTAAAATTTATTTGTATAAAGCATATTTTCAAATTCCTATTAATGAAAATGATAAGCCAAAAACTGCCATTATAACTCCGTTCGGACTATATGAATTTAACATTATGAGTTTTGGGTTACGTAACGCCTCTTCTACATTGCAGAGATTTATTAATGAAGTATTTAGAGGACTAAATTTTGTTTTTCCATATTTGGATGATGTAACTGCGTCAAATAATGAACAGGAACACAAAAAGCATTTAAAATTGGTTTTTGATAGATTACAAAAATATGGATTGCGACTTAATATTTCTAAATCTGTTTCTGGAGTCAATGAATTGGAGTTTTTAGGCTTTCTAATTACACCTGAGGGATCAAAACCTCTTCCTGACAAAATAAAAGCTATTCTGAATGTTAAATTGTCTGACACTGTTCATCAACTACGAACCTTTCTCGGAATGATTAACTTCTACCGTCGTTTCTTGAAAAATTCCGGTAGTACTCAAGCTATTTTACACGATTACCTAAAAGGCGCAAAGAAAAGAGATAATCGGAAAATAACTTGGGCGGATGAGGCAATTGAGAAATTTGAAGAATGTAAACAAGCTATAGCAAATGTTGCTCTTCTCTGTCACCCCGATCCAGACTTACCGTTTTCGTTCTGCACAGATGCTTCGGATTCAGCAATCGGTTCAGTTTTACAACAATTTGAAAATGGTAGTTGGAAACCAATCGGATTTTTTTCCAAGAAATTAAACGCTACACAGCAAAATTACAGTACATATGATCGTGAACTTCTCGCAATTTATCTTTCCATTAAATATTTCAAACATTTATTAGAAAGACGAAAATTCATAGTGTGTACTGACCACAAACCCTTAATATATGCATTTTCACAAAAACCAGATAAAGCACCTCCAAGACAAATTAGGCTTCTCCAATACATTTCAGAATTTACAACAGACATTAGGTACATTACAGGAGAAAATAACGTAGCGGATACATTATCCAGAATAGAAGAAATTGCCTTAATAAATTATGACGAAATTGCCGAAGAACAAGAGCGAGATGACGAATAAAGCATTGAGAAAATCTACAAATTTGACTTTTAAACAGTTTTCCCTTCCATCTGGAGAAAGATTATGATGTGATACTTCAACACAGCATGTTAGACCTTATATACCCAAGAGTTATCGTATGAAAATATTTCATCAGTTTCACGGATTATCCCATCCTGGAATCGAATCAACAGTAAAATTATTCTCGTCAAAATTTATTTGGTTAAATACCAAAAACGATGTTCAGCATTGGGCGAAATCTTGTATTCTATGTCAAAAATCTAAAATATCCCGGCATACGAAATCAATAATCGGCGAATATCAAAAGCCATCAGAAAGATTTCGAGAAGTACACATTGATCTTGTTGGTCCATTACCATTATCAAATGGTAACACCTACTGTCGAACATGTATAGATAGATACACAAATTGGATAGAAGCTATTCCGCTCGAAAACATATCAGCAGAAACTGTAGCGAACGCTTTCTATAGCAATTGGATAGCAAGATTTGGAATATCTTTGCATCTAATAACTGATCGAGGAACTCAATTTTCATCTGAAGTATTTCGAACTCTGTCAAGAACCTGCGGCATTAAGCTTTTACACACTACAGCCTATCACCCGCAGTGCAACGGCAAGGTAGTACGACTCCATAGATCAATAAAGGCTGCTTTAAAAGCCCGTAATAACAAAATTTGGAGTGAAACATTACCTAGGGTTCTTTTAGGCCTACGAACAGCAGTCCGCAACGATACTAACTATACTATAGCGGAAATGGTATATGGAGAGAATATTAAACTTCCTGGAGAATTCTTTGAAGAAAAAATAAGTCATACACCACCTGAAACTTTTCTACATAAGTTACAAAAGCATATGGAATTGATTCGGCCGAAGGAAATACAACAGAAAGGTATCCCTAAATTATTTGTACATAAAGATTTAGAATCAACATCGCATGTTTTTCTTCGCATTGACAGAGTTCGGAAGCAACTCGAACCCCCATATGAAGGTCCGTATTTGGTTATCAATCGTTCATCCAAATATTTTACTCTCAGGATAAAGAATAAAGAAGTAAATGTATCGATAGACAGATTGAAGCCAGCATATATTCTACCACAACAAACCCCTGAACAAGAGAAACCTACAACTCCAAATTGTGTAAACAATGCATCTTCTTCTACATAATCAAACTACGAACTATAAACTACTTTATACTGTGCAGTGTATTGTGCAGTGTCCTAGCCCAGGACTTGGCATATGACATCTGGAAATGGTACCATATAGGCCGCAATCGAATATAGCAAAAATATTGCTAAAATTATTCCGGAATACGTTAATAATTATCATGAACGCTGGAATAGCTGTGTTAATGAATTAACCTTCGGATTCCAGAACTCTTTATGTGGAGGAAAATTTTAACTCCCTTAGATAAACCTTTTTTTCTGTTACCAAGGCAAGAAGAATTTAAGTGAAAGGACATTCAGAAAATAATAGATGAGGCAATAAGAAATGCAGATTCAGCCAGACAGAAATAGAAAATTTACTACGATAGGAATAGATGGCAAGTGGAATATATTGTAGATCAAAACTTAGTGAAAGTTAAACATTCTTTATCATCTACGCCAGAATATAAAGTGGGGAAATTTGAGCCCAGGTTCGAAGAGCCATTTATTAATAAAAGTATAATATTCACGACTTCATATTTCAAAGATACGAATGAACAGAAAACAGTGGCTAACGTTGATCAAGTGAAATTCTATTACAGCTGAAATGATTGCGAAGTTTTAAAAGATCTTTTTCAGGAATCTAAAAGCGAGCCAAGAGGTTCTGGTGTTGAAACCTAGCAGTTTATTTCCCCAACAGAGAAAAGGAAGCTTTCAAACTCGAACTGAAAACCAGCAAAGCGAGTTCTGCCGCAACGAGTTCCGGGACCAGCAGAGAAAAGGAAGTTTTCATCGAATGGAATGCCAGCGAAACAAGTTCCATCGCAACGAGTTTCAGGGCCAGAGAATAAGAAATCATTAACCAAAACGGGAAGAGAACTGTTCTGTCAGAGAGGGGGGGGCGGGCTCAAAAAACCTCATCAGACGTTCGCGGTTACCCATCGACAATGACCCCAAGAGTGGCCAGGCAAGATGAAGCACGAAGAAGTCTGAGGATCAAGCACGAAGAAGTCTGAGGTGCAAAAAGTCAGCAGAGTCTAGATCCATGTCTCTCTCGCAGACAAGGAACGCCAAAAGGAGGGTACAGGAGGCAGAAACAAAAAAGGCCGCACAAAGTCAACCGGAGAGCCGATTACCAAAACCCTCAACCGGAAAGAAAGGCAGCTCGATTCATCAACAGAGGCCTTAAGAGAAAAGAATTTCCGCGGGAAAATGAAGGCCGTTCTCGAAGGAAAGTCTGACTTCAAAGCCTGAATTGCCTAAGTTGGGAAGAATTTATCCACAAAGGAATGGAGGACTTCAGAAAGCAAAATGATAAGTGAAATTTTCTTTGTTTTCTCACTTCGAACTGAAGTTCCTATCATTTTGTTCAAAGTTGCTTTTCCTCAAGCGAGAACAATTGTTAGATGCTGCTAAAAGCAAGATTTTTTTTTTATTCGTAAGTTCCCTAGAGAGTATCCTGTAAATGTATTTTATTCGGAAAGACTTCAATTTCTGATTCGAATGGTTGTAAACTAAAAGTTAAAATTAAAGTTTTCGAAATAGATTGTGAATTATGTACGGCAACTGTGTACGCTTTGATGTAAAATTAATCTGAATATGTTACTGTGTTAAATGTGTAAAAATGTTTGTACTGAAAGTAAAATTTTACATGATGAATGAAAAAGTGCTTTAAAGCTCAAACTTTGTTTAAATGAAATATTTGAAAGAAAATAGGATGAATGTGTTAAAGCTAGGCTCTCTAGTTATACGAAAGTTTAAAACTCTTTCGCGTGTCTAGTACACTAGCTATAGTATTAAGGTGTCCTTTTAGGTCTGGAACGTCTAAATTTTATTTTTACTTTTAGGAAGTTGGCTAGATGGTAGCGTTAGTCGTTTCAACACAAAACTTATACGCTCGTATTTTTACAGAATAAACTTCCGCAGACCGTTGATGGAATGAGTTAAACGTATGAGCGAATGAAATTTGATTAACGGCCATAAAATGTAATAAAATGTAAATTGTACCAGAAAGTGAAACTTTTTTCTATATATAGAGAACTAATACTTTTTCCTTCCAAGTATATTGGAAGGACAGGATAAATTGTCATGATGATCTGACTTAAGTTAAGATGATGTATGTAGCTCCAGTTTGAAGGATGAAAATTTATAAAAGTAATTTTCTTTACCTTAGTTTTAACTTTGATTTAGATCACTTTGTAAAGTTGTCTCTAAAAGGAAGTTAGAACTTCGATATTCAAAAATGTAATTGAGTTTGAAAATTTAAACTTAAACTTTGAAAAGCTTAGAAAGTAAAGTTGTAAGGTTTTAGTTTAAACTAACAAAGTTTTATGTTAATTTTCTCTTTCCTGTAAGTTCTTATTTCAACTTCCCGTTAGAATGAGTGCGCGTTTCAGCTTTATGCTAATTTGAAGTGGAACCAAGTTTTGTATTTAAAAGGTTAGCAAGGAATTTCTCGGTGTGAGAGAGCTTTTAGCCTCAGATCACTACGGCTCTGTTTGACGTTCGCCTGACCAGATAGTATTTAAATTCTAAGCCTTAGCGCTGTTACTCTAATACTTATTGAAATAATCTAAGTGCGTTAGTATTAGCTAAATCTTGCTACGTACCACTGATAGTTTAGCATAGAGGACAACCTCGCGTTTATAGCTCTGAGAGCAACGACTTCTTAATTTTCTACTTAACTTTATTTTAAATTATTTGATTGTTCAGTTTAGACCCAAGTGCGGTCATTATTTTCTGTTATCCCTTCCGAGTCGGGAAACGTCTGTAAATAGCGTTAAATCAGAGTTCCCAAATAAAATAATAGGCCTCGATTTACTGGGACCTTATCCTAGAAGTAAATTTAACAAAAGCCGATATCTTTTAGTTATAGTGGACCATTTTAGCAAGTGGTTGGAGCTAATTCCGTTAAAACGCACGTCTGCTAAAATTGTAGTAGATTCAATTTTAAATAAGTATATTTTAAAATACGGGGCACTCCTAAAAGTTATTTCCGACAATGGTCCCCAATTTGTTAGTAATAATTTTGAGGAAATGTCTGCAAAACTGGGCATACGTCACTTAAAGATGGTCCCGTATCGTCCGCAGTCAAACATAGCGGAACGGGTTAATAGAAACGTAGTCAAAATTATTCGAAGTTGTATTAAGAATTATCACTCTACCTGGGATAGCCATGTAAATGAATTTGTATTTGCCTTTAGAACAGCCAAACACGATACAACACAAAAAACATCCGCTGAACTGTTTCTTGGAAGAAAGATTTTGACACTGTTAGACAAACTTTTCTTTGTCCATGAAAGGGCAAAAGCATTTAAAATGAATGACATTCAGAAGTTGATACGGGAAGCGACGGGAATAGAAATAGCCCAGAGGAAACAAAAGTATTATTAAGATCAAAAGAGAAGAGAGATGAATTATAAAGTCGGAGATGAAGTTTTGAAAATTAAACACGCTTTCTCAAATGCCCCAGAAGAAAAGGTGGGGAAATTTTTTCCGCGTTTTGAAGGCCCTTTCCTTATCGAGAAAATCACCGAAACAGTGGTAGTATTAAGAGCAAAAAACGACGAGAAAATTACTGCCAATGTGGATCAATTAAAGCTTTACTATGACCGTAATAAAATGGAAATAATTAAAGATTTTTTCCAGGCTCCGGGGAGACGGACTTCCACGGAAGATTTACCTCAGCGGCAACAACGGGAACCAGCAACAATTGCAACGAGAGGCCAGAAACAGAAATCCCTCCCCCCCCTCAACAAAGTATAGGAAACAAGAAAAGGAAAATCACCAGGGGAAATGGACTGAAAAGAAAGAACACGGAAAATGGAAGTTCGACAAACAACAAAAGACCAAAGCAGAATGGACAAGGCTAGCCCAAAGTAGTCAAGAGGAGAGCCGAAATATCAGAAAGGAGCCTGAGAAGCAAGCAGCCCCGGTTGCAGCCTGAGGGTCAACGTCCGGAATACAGCAGGAGCCGGAGCAGCGACTAACGAAGGCCCTGGAACAGAGAAGGACTCTGCCGAGCAAACGTCGAGAGGATCAACCTCCTGCCCAACGCAAGTATCCACGAATGGACAGAAAGATCCCTAAGAGGAAAGTAGAACAACAAGAGTTTAACGGCCAGCGACCAAAATCCAGGAGATTGGCCCAAGCTACAGTTTATCCAAATTTCAAGGATTGGGCCAAGAAAAGAATGGCTATCTACAACAAGATAAGTAGTATTTCTTATTCTAACGTTTAGTTAATTTTTGAGTATTGCTGCAAGTTGCAGGGTTTTTTTTTACCTCAAACGAGGTTGATTTTTACGCCAAGTGCGATAAATGATTACTCATCTTGAAATATTTTTTTTGTTTCAAATTGTAATTTTGCAAAGATTTAAAATTACTTAATCTTTGTAAAGTAGATTCTGAAGCATTGTGAATATATTAGCCTTGTAAAAGCAATGAATTGCTGCGAGAATGTTAGCTAAATGTTTTTGTATTATGCTTTGTCGAAAGACTTGTAAGTTTCTAGAATTAAAAAGTCGGTAGAAGGAAAACACGATTTAGTCTACGGACTATTGTTTCAATGTAATGCGATTTTCAGAAAAGAACTTTGAAAAGAATGTGAAGCACTTGCTGTAAACTTAGAAATTTAACGCATTTATTGTATCTTGTGAATTGTATGCAATTGTTAAAAATTTTGTGAAATGTTGTAACAAAATAGATTTATTGCATCAATGCACGTTAGGTGCAAAGTTAATTTTGAATGAAACATTCTTTATGCAAACTAGGAATTGTATGCATGAAAAGGCGAGATAGAAGCAATAGAATGCAAGTATTAGTAGGCTCTCCACCCAATACACTTAAGCGATAGACACGAAGCTAGTTAGAACATGATGTTTAGCTGTTTATAGGGTGTCTTCTGAGGTCTCGGTATGTTAAGTTCTAACTAATGTTAGTCGATCGTAGGTGGTAGAGTCGACACCTCCGGACAAAAAAGAGAAACCGCAATGGCGGTTCGCTTTTCATCCAACACCGGTGGAGGACATTGGGGGAAGAATTTAATTTTGCTTGAATGATAATGTGTGTGTGAGAAATTACACGTGTAAGGAAAGAAGTCTGTTACCTAGAACTTAGTGTTATTATGTTATACTAAAATTTCTTTCCTTTCAGATTTTGCTGGAAGGAGTGAGAGGAAACAAAAGGTAATTATGCAAAACTCAAAGATCTATGTAAAAGTCAAGTTTCCGTCTGTAATCTGCCAAGAAATTCTATTTTTTCTGTAAAGGTTGGCTTAAGTTAGGAAGAGTCAAATTTTGAGTATTTCTAGAATCGCAAAGTTTCAACATGGTCCGTTTGGACCACAGTAGTTCAACTTTTGCCAATTCTGGCGGGAAGTATGTAAGGTTTTAGTTTAAACTAACAAAGTTTTATGTTAATTTTCTCTTTCCTGTATGTTCTTCAATTTCCTCAATTTCCCGTTAGAATGAGCGCGCGTTTCAGCTTTATGCTAATTTGAAGTGGAACCAAGTTTTGTATTTAAAAGGTTAGCAAGGAATTTCTCGGTGTGAGAGAGCTTTTAGCCTCAGATCACTACGGCTCTGTTTGACGTTCGCCTGACCAGCTAGTATTTAAATTCTAAGCCTTAGCGCTGTTACTCTAATACTTATTGAAATAATCTAAGTGCGTTAGTATTAGCTAAATCTTGCTACGTACCACTGATAGTTTAGCATAGAGGACAACCTCGCGTTTATAGCTCTGAGAGCAACGACTTCTTAATTTTCTACTTAACTTTATTTTAAATTATTTGTTTGTTCAGTTTAGACCCAAGTGCGGTCATTATTTTCTGTTATCCCTTCCGAGTCTGGAAGCGGCTGTAAATAGTGGTTTAATAAAAGGGTAATTTTAAAAAACCTCTTTGCGGCAGTTATTCTACCACAAGTATTCTACCACAGAACATAGCTGCATTCAGCTCCCTGTTCGAGATCAGGACTTTGACACGGTTACGAATATGTTCGCCAAAAGTATGCACAGAACACTCAGTCCTGACAAAGTAAGGGAAAGTTTTTCTAGATTTTGAGCTGTCAACAATGTCTTTAAGAGACCTTTTTGTTCGAGTACTTTAATTCGGGTGCGAGGAAAATTTAATGTACATTTTAATTTTATAACAATTATTTTAATGTCCATAGCTTTTCATCTAATCTATTCTTGTTTCTACTTACAACCCCCTACCAGAATGAGTTTTTAGAAGCACGTTGAATGCAAATGAATTAGACGAAGTATTTTACGAAAGTTCAACTTAGTTCGTGGGAAAGAGCTAGGAATCCTGAGTAGCATGGTTATCCGTCGGGCTAAATCTCTCTTGAAGCGGTTACGCTCGGCTGTATTCTTGCATGCCGTTTTATATTCGCCAGCTAGTTTAAATTAAGGGCCAACTACGTTAGATACTTGTATTTAGCTTCGGCTAAATCTCCTTTAATTAGTTATAGTTTAGTTCTTATTTCTTATTCTGAGTTTAAGCCCGAGTGAAGGCTTTGTTATAAGTCTGAGAAAGCGGCCGACTGTTGTCTTCATTTGAGTGAAATAAAAGGGTATTTTAACCTTTCTTGAGTCTACACCTTTAGTTATTTGAACTTAGCGATAAGTCGCTAAACAGTTCACTAGGTTCCTCGACTTTCGTTTAGACAAAACGAATTAGGAACCTTACAGCGTATTTAAATAAACTTTTGAGGGTAAAATAAATGAAATTGATAATGACGATATTTGAGAATACTATGAACGGAGATAGCGTAAAATATTAGCTGACAAATAAATTCTTGAATGCGAAGTATCATCAGCACTAAGATTTTTTTTCCGTTTAGAAAATACAATTGAATCCTGCTAAACGAATCTCTGCATTTTTCATATTTCTTCCAAAATTTAAGCACGATTTAACGAAAAATTTACTAACCGTTAAAATTATCCACACATAAAGCATATGATATTCCATCTCTAAAGGAAAAGCAATTTTGCGATATTTCTTTTTTCATCTACACCTTCCTCTATGCTTGTATTACTGCTGTGCGAGACAAGTGTGGCCCCAACTCTAAAACAACAAGGATACAATACGCATATCTTAGAACAACGTATAGTGTACATGACCAATGAACCAATAAAAAAAGTGTTGCTCTGACTCCATTCACATTCTTTGACCGATCTGCCAGACAGAACTCTATTCAAGTCTCAGCCTATGATGGAAATTTTAAAGTATTCGCTATTCAGAGAAAATAGAAGCAATAAAACTTATGTGTTTCAGGCGTTACTCTTGATTCTTCGTTTAAGGAACGAAATTTTTTTTATCGCTATCGCTTTGATTCGATTGAATATAAATTCTCTGTAATTTCTATCTTCCAAATAATGGAATTTTGTATTCTTTAGGTCTTTTGCAAGACATATGATGTTCTTTATAAAAGTTTCTGAATCTTTGCATTAAAATCATACATATCTTGGGACAAAGACTGTGCTCTCCCTGAACATTCGATAAGACACGCAGCTGACGAAAATACCTTTCTCTTTAATATTGTCCAGAAAAAGCAAAAATCTCAAACATTCTTTGGCCAAACACTCTGCACTCATTATCTGTGTCAAAAATTCATCGGTATAGCTAGCTGTAACCGTAAAGCTTCTACTCTGAAGATAAAGTGATCATTATTAAAAAATACAAAACACATGCAGCCAAGGCGATAATTGCCATAAATGCAGTTTATCCAAATCTGTAATTGATATTATGTAAAAATATAAAAACTATAAGTTCTGCTCATGAAAAAAAATTGAATACGAGGAAAAAGTTGAGAAAGGATGAATATTGGAATATTGAAGAATGATTGCTAAAGTGATTCGCCATGCAAAGAAGCAGTAATCTGCCATTATCTCGATAAATGTTTCTGTCAAAGGCACATGAATTTTCCAGACAGTTTAAAGAGACTGGGAAAGAATAATGAACAGATTTAATAATTAATAGCGTAATAAAAATTTCAATTAAATCGTAATATGACTTTAAAAAAATTCATAATTTCCTTCTTTCAGTAGACATCACAATGTTAATCAGTTTTTCTTACCTTTATTTATCATTCAATTCTTACGAGTTTTTATAGGATAATCACCTTTTCTTATCGGATCAGATACAGCAAACTAAGCAGCGCTATATCCGATCCGATGAGAAAATGGATTACTGACTTTAAAATTCGTTATAACGGAGTTATAACTATATACACAATATGAAGGGAATGTTTATAAAGAAACAAATTCCTGATACATCAAAGGAAGTCAAAAATTTATATAATTATTTAATGACAGTTAATAAAGGTTCAATTCCTATACTTAGCCAGAGTAAAAGTGAATTTGCTCAACGAAATTTCAAATTGCAAAGATTAATCTTAACATAATGACCATCTAATGCGATTAGAATAGTTGACTTCCGTAATATAGAGTAATAGCTGCTCACAGTAAATGGTTGTTAAATTGTTTCATTTCAAAATTAATGTTTCTAGCATAATTCTTATATAGAGCTTCAAACAATAATAATTTCACATTTGAGAACCGAAACATAAAATTAACCATCAAAATGAAGCTACGGTAAAACTAGATAATTCTAAACGGGGATTTTTATTTTGGGCACGCTGCACTATCTCACACTTTACTTCTTCCAGCTTGTCGCTTCCTGCTGTCTTCTGCCGTTCGAAATTAAAGCTGTAGAAAAGACACAAATGTGATCAAGAACGTGCCCGCAGATTACGACTATTACGGTAGGTAATTCAGGCTATAATTATGTTTTACAAAAGTAAAGGTTAAATCGGCCGTAACTACAGCAACTTCTTTGTGCATATCCATGCCATCGAAATCATTTCACACGCATTATAAGGACGTTAAAAGTAAAATAATATCTAAAATTTGCATGTTAAAATTTAAGTAACAGCACACATCGGTATAATCCTTGTGATTTTTAATCTTGTACAAAGCACCTACAAATAGTAAATTATCCTGGAATATTTATATTCATATATGAGAATAAACACATGCCAGGAGGTAAACACGAGATCGACGTAATATCCGCTTCTTTAAACCGGAGAAACTCATTTTTATCCTCTCTCTTGATCTAAACGGTGCATCATCAGAGCTTCCAGTTTCGAGAACCATTCCCATTGAAGAATTTTCTTTTCCATTCATTTTTCATTCTCCATTGATTCCATTCCATTCTAGATTTCTATTTGGAAGAATTTTCTTTTCGAGAACGTTATCAAAAAATGGAAAAGAATTCATCATAGATCGTAAAAGGTGCTCTAAAAGTTAATAGCTCTTTGTATCAGACGCCTTACCTCCACAACATTGCTGAAGCACAAGGGCAAACTGTCGAACTCTTTAGACAAAAATTTTAATTAAAGCAGGCAATATGAATTTCTTAAGGTAAGCGCGAAATTCGTAGGGCACGGAGTGAAAGTACTGTAACGCTTCATCATGCGAACGACAGGCGCCGCAGTCAGCCAGAGGCGTAGATCACATGTTCTGGTCACGTCACATCTTGTCGCTTGCCTCAAGGCCTCTTTTTTAGCGTGTGCCGTTGGAGTGAAATGGTTGTTACGCAATGCTCCCAGTACGAGTCTCATTCCTGTGTGCATAATAAAGAACATTTTTTATATGAAATGCTTTTCCATTCAATAATGGAGTCAGCTAACCTTTAATATAACCGTCTTGAACATTAACCACTCCTCAATGGTAACTTTAGGACGTGAAATGGTCTACTGTAACGATAACTTCTGGTTTTGATTCTTCCCGCTGGCGCGTGTTCTATCTGCAAAATGGCTGAATCTGAAACTTCTGCTACGGTGATTCCACCTTTTATTCAAGTTGATCCATCCCTTTGGTTCCACATGTTAGAATAAGCGTTTGAATTAGCCACTCCTAAACCGATTACAGAGGAGAAGACAAAATATAAGTGCGTCGTAGCTCACCTACCAGCTAATATTGCCACTGTGGTTCGTGATATCATCATTCAGCAGAATAAAGTCAACCCGTATGAGGACCTGAAATCAAAAATTATCGAAAGATGCTCAGAATCAGACTCAAGAAATTCGTCGGCTCCTAGCAGGGAAAAGCCTGGGTGATCGAAAACCTACCGAGCTTCCTCGGAATATGAAACGCTGAGCAGAAAATCATAATATAGAGATTCACTTTTATTTGAGCTCTTTAATCAAGTGATGCATGTTCCTCTTCAAACAATATTAGCTTCCATATCCCCTATTACATCGGATAAAGCTGCGGAAGTACCTGATCGAATATTAGCTATCCACCTGTTGATGGCGGATGTATTCGTGTTCAATTTTAGCTAACCACTGTGGTTCGTGATATCATCATTCAGCAGAAGTCAACCCATATGAGGACCTGAAATCAAAAATTATCGAAAGATGCTCAGAATCAAAGACTCAGGAAATTCGTCGGCTGCTAGCAGGAGAAAGCTTGGGTGATCGAAAACCTAGCGAGCTTCTTCGGAATATGAAACTCCGAGAAGAAAATCATAATATAGAGATTCACTTTTATTTCAGCTCTTTAGCCAAGCGATGCCTGTTCCTGTTCAAACTATATTAGCTTCCATCTCCCCTATTACAACACAAAACAACACGAAAAAACAACACACGCAATAACAACACGAATGTATCCGCCATCATCTCTCACAACTAATCTTCAGAAATTGGCAGCTGTTCCTCTTCGGCTCAACTTTGTGAAGAAATCAAACCTCTTCGGAAAGAAGTGTTCGAATTTCTACGTTCCAGGACTTTATCTCGCACAAATTTTTCTGGCCGCAATCGTTCGAAATCTTGTGATGAAACTTTGTGCTGGCATCATCTCAATTCAAGGATAATGCAAACAAGTGTATTTCGCCCTGTTCCTACAAGGAAAACTTGAAAAAGGAAGAGTAGAGGCGACCGACTTTTCCCACCCCCATACATCGCGTCGCCTTTTCATTAGTGACCTATCGACAGATAGGTGTTTTTAATAGATTCAGGGAGTGATGTCAGTTTAGTTGCTGCAGATAAATATGAACTGAAGGCCCAGTACTTCAAACGTTTCGTGCTGCTAACGGATCATCCATTAGTGTCTATGGTCGCAAAACAATAACTGTTAATTTTGGTTTAAGACGAAATTTTACTTTCTCTTTTTATATTTGTAATGTTACATGCTCGATCATAGGTACAGATTTTTTATATTGCTTCAATTTATCTTCTGATTTACCTAACAAGCATCTTATTGATTTAACAACCAATTTTAAAGTACCTGCCAAATTAAATACTTGTAATATTTTTTGTGTAAAATCTTCCTGTGTTGATAATGTATTTGGTAAATTATTGCTGCAATAACCTGATATTACTAAATTACTGGATCCCAATCAACCTGTGATGTCCAATGCTATGCATTATATAAATACTAAAGGTCCTCCAGCTGCTACTAAACCTAGACGGTTAGCTCCTGACCGTCTCAAAATTGCAAAAGCTGAATTCCAGCGCATGATTCAACTGGGTCATATGAGACCTTCCGAAAACCCCTCTTCATCGCCTTTGCACATGGTGCCCAAGAAAGGGTCTGTCGAATGGAGACCTGTTGGCGACTATCGATCTGTTAATGCACAGACTGTCAAAGAGAAATAGCTGATTTTACTTCAGAACTGTATGGTAAACAAATGTTTAGTCACATTGATCTCGTAAAAGCGTATCACCAAATTCCTATAAATCCGAATGATGTACCTAGAACAGCTATTATAACTCCCTTTGGTCTGTTTGAAAGTTTAAGAATGCAGTTTGGTCTTTGTAATGCTTCCTCAACCTTTCAACGGTTTATCGATGAGGTCACTAGAGGCTTACCCTTTGTTTATGCATTTATTGATGATTTACTTGTAGCTTCGAATAATGAACAAGAACATTTACCGCATTTAAACCTGCCAGTTGCTAAACTTCAGGAATATGGTTTAGGTATAAATGTAGAGAAATGCAAATTTAGTCAATCTGCCATAGATTTCCTAAGATTTAAGTTATCGGGTAAAGGAACTGAACCCCTTCCTGATCGTGTAAAATGCATCTTAGATTTTCCTCAGCCGCAGACTCTCACACAATTAAGCCGATTCTTAGGTTTATTTAATTTTTATACACGTTGTATTCCTAGAGCTGCTCACATTCTAGCACCCTTAGTCAAATTCCTTGAAGGCCATATTAATAAAAAGAGACACCCTCGTTCCAAAGCTTCTGCTCAGCAAATACAATGGGACGATGAAGCAACACTCTCTTTCAAAGCGTCTAAAGAAGCTATCGCTAAAGCAACTTTGTTACGGCATCCCATGCCCGGTGCACAATTGAGTCTATGGGTCGATGCGTATGATGTAGCAATCGGCGGCTCTCTCATGCAACTTGTTAAACAACAATGGGAACCTGCTGCCTTCTATTCAGATAAACTAAGCAAATCTCAAAGGAATTGGTCCACTTATGACCGTGAACTCTATGCTATGTACGCTTCCGTTAAGAAATTTAGGCACATGCTTGAAGGGAGAAATTTTGTCATTTATACTGATCAAAAACCCCTTAAACTTGCATTCCAGCAACATTCTGACAAATGCAGTCCACCCCAATTACGCCATTTGGATTTTATCTCCCAATTTACCACTAAAGGGCGACTATAAAGCGACTATAACATTGTCGCTATATACTAAAGCTCTGATAACATTGCCGCTAATGCACTGTCCCGAATTGAGATCAACGATATTTCATCTACTGTAATCGATTTTCAAAAATTCGCCGCTGCTCAATCAAGCGACGAAGAACTTTCTCTTTTTTAACTTCCTCTTCTTTCTAAGAACTTCCTCTTCTTTTAGCATCAAATACCTCCTCTTTAAAATTAGAGAAACATTATTTCCCTCTCAGGTATATTCATCTGTACTGTGACATGTCACAAAAACATCCCCGTCCTTCTGTTTCTCAGTCTATAAGATTAACAGTTTTTAAAAACTTGCATTTTTTCTCTCATCCAGATATCTCAACTTCCATCGATTTAATAGCTAAACGTTTTGTATGGCCAGGCATGAGAAAAGAAATAAAATCTTTTGTGCGCAGCTGTGATCAATGTCAACGAGCTAAAATCGCCAAACATACCAAATCTCCTATCAGCACATTTGCTGAATCCGATGCTCATTTTGCACCTCCATCTAACGGAAAACAGTTTTGTATGATTATTATAGACCGGTTCACAAGATGGCCGGAAGTTATACCAACAACCGACATGGATGCGGAAACAGCAGCTCGTGCCTTAGTACACGGCTGGATATCTGGATTTGGATGCCCATTTACAATTACATCTGACCAGCGTAGAAATTTTGAATCTAATCTTTCTAGAGAACTTACTCGCACACTTGGGTGCAGGAGGATTCGAGCTTCTGCATATCACCCTCAGTGAAATGGAATTATCGAACGCTTCCATCGGCATCTCAAAACAGCTCTTAAAGCACATAATACAGTACAATGGACTGAAATTCTTCCACTTGTCCTCTTAAAGGCATACGCTCAGCCGTTAAGGACGATGTCAAAGCAACTTCTGCTCAGTTTGTTTATGGCACAATATTAAGATTACCTTCCGATCTAATAAACAGTGATGCTCTAAACCAGACCTTAAATTCGGAATATATGAACAGTTTACTTCAGAAAATGAGATCTTTAAACCCTACTTCTACTACTACACGGTAGTCCTAAAATTTTCATCAACCCCTCATTGAAAACTTGTTTTCATACATTTTTAAGATCTGATAAAGTTAATCCTCCATTGACATCACTTTATACTGGACCTCATTTTGTCGTTGACAGAAATGATAAGAATTTTATTATTAATGTAAACGAAAAACATACTACAGTCTCAATTGATCGTGTAAAACCTGCTTTCCAACTGCCAGATGACATTACTCATATCTCATCTTTACCTATTCCAGTTTCAACTCCACCCCCACGATACTTATTATTACAAACATTTACCACTAAAAGTGGGCGTAAAGTGCGATTTCCAAAGCATTTAGTTACGGACTACATTACTTGAGCGATCCGATTCTATCCGATCAAGTATAGCCGAGTTATCGCGCGAAGCGCGATGTTACCGGCTCACAGATTTACGCCCAATGGGCACCTGACGATTATGTTGTCAGGACCGTGGCTGAGGGAGGTCGGAAGTGGGATGGAGGGGCGACCATAAGTCGCAGTGCCAGGAGGCAGAGAACAAAACGCGCGGGCTAGGAGCAGCAATAACCTGAAGTGCAGTTATACACAGAGAGCAGAAAGAAATCCTAAAAGCTGAGAACATGAGGTATACATATAATCAACTAACATAAAATACATATATAGAATGTGAAAATAATAAGTGAAGAAAATAAATACAGATAACTAATTAAACATATACAATTTACATTACATACACTATGTACACGCGGAAACACATGCTACGTCGGTAAATTGGAGTCTCGAACAAGGTGTGCTACGAACGGCCTTAGCTCTTGATCTTCTTCCAGTACTATGTAATCGAACACCCTGAGTTTCTTTAGATGTGGGCAGTTTAATGCTTTCTCAAAGAAGGTATTGTTCATTCTGTGAAGGAAAGTAATAATTGGTTCAATCTTTAAATCTGTATGTAGAGTTTTGTTAGAAACCACATAATGCGCATTAGTAATTGTTCGCAGAAGCTTATTCTGCATAACCTGAAGTTTTTCTAAGTCTTTATTCCTAATGGCTGCCCAGGCTGGAGAGCCATAGGCGAAAATGGTACGAATAACAGCAATATAAAGGTGTCTTTTCCGTTTTAGGTCAAGTTTAGAATCTGAGTTTAAAAGTGGCATGAGACTTTGAATAGCCCCTATAGCTTTTCCTCTTGCTCTTGCGATGTGGTCCTTCCAGTTAAATTTTGAATTGTAAACAACGCCAAGATAAGTTGCCTTGTTAACAATGGGTACTTCTGTATTGAAAAGAGTGAGCTCTGCAGTAATAGGCGACTTTACTCGCTTCTTCCTAGTAATAAGTAATTGTGGTTTACTAGGATTAATGCTGATTCTCTATTTACTACACCAAAACTCAAGCTGAGGCATGATATTCTGTAATTTGCGAATAGCGTGGTTATCACTAGTTGACTTCACTGCTAAAGCGGTGTCATCAGCGTAGCACCTCATGAAGTAGTTATAATCTAGATTTACCTTAGGTAGGTCAGCAACATAATACAAGTAGAGAATGGGGCCAAGGATAATACCTTGGGGGACCCCGGCTCTGATCCTCATAATGTCAGAAAGGTCATTTCCAATAGCGACGTGGAACTTCCTACCCTGGAGAAATGAATGTATTATTTTGATGATTCCTGGAGAGAAACCAGCCGAGAGAAGCTTGAAATTAAGCCCCTCATGCCAGATGCGGTCAATGGCTTTTGCCACGTCTAGCATGAGTAAGGCGACGTTCTGATTATTATGCAGTGCACTGCCAACATACTCTGACAGCCTCGCAAGTTGTTTCGTTGTCGAAAGAGAGCTGCGAAAGCCAAACTGTTCTTCGGGGAGTTTTTCATGATATGGTTCCATTCTTTTCAGGATGATTCTCTCGAAAATTTTGCCTAATCCCGGAAGAAGGCTAATTGGTCTGAAGCCGTCAGGCTTAGTAATGCTCTTTCCTGGTTTAGGTAGTACAATCATTTTGGCCCATTTCCAGATAGTGGGGAAATAACTGAGCGTCAAACAGGCATTTAAAATGCTCGTGTATCGTGTAATGATGCCTGGGGGCAGATTCTTAATTGCGACGTTCGTGATACTGTCGTACCCTAGTGCCTTTCTGTTGCGCAACTTCTTGATAACATTGAGAACCTCCGTTGGAGTGGTGAGGTCTAGGTCCTTAGCACGCTGAGAGTTGTTTCGTAACCAGTCGTCAACGCAGTAATGCACATCATAAGCAAAGTCCAAATCACGAGGTACTACATTAGGCTGAAATTGGTCTGCAAAATGCTCTGCTCAGACGTTGGCCTTATCTTTATTGGTTAGAGCGATCTTATTATGTGTGCTGATGGATTTAGACGTGGTGGATTTATTCTTCAATTTTTTGACAAAAGACCAAAAAGAGTTATTTGGCTCATTAAAACCCATAATTTTTTCATCCCATAGTTCCTTTCTATGCTCCCTGATCAATTGACTAAATATTCCTATTTAGCCTATTCAGCTTTTTCTTCGTAGCAGGATCCCAGGATCTTTGCCAGTTTTTCCTAATTTTGTTTCTCTCCCTGATAAGTTCTCGAATCGACGCTGGTAGTTTGGCCACAAGATGAGACTGTGGCAGGCTCTTGGTGGCAACATTATAAGCATTTTTAATTGCATCTGTAAGTTGGTGGACAGCATAATCAATACCTTGTGAGGTTCTGAGACTGCAAAAATTGGGGGGGGGTGGCTTGAAAGAAAGTCCGTAAATAATTTCCAGTTTGTAGTTTTACGAGTGTTGATTTCAACACTTTGGTGGTGCCTATAGTGGCAACAACAGGAACATGGTCAGAATTCAGGTCGTATACAACCTCCATGTAAACTGAGATAGGAGTGATGGTAATGATCAAATCCAGTATATCACCTTTATCAGGCTGCATGGTTAGATAGGTGTACTCACTGGGCCCTTAGAAATACACCGGGTGATTACAAATTAATTCAAACGGTCGTTCACCACTGCGGTTTGTTTTTCTGCGGTGCCATTCCTTGTTCTTGGCGTTGAGATCCTCTGTTAAAATGACGGGTTTATCAGGTTGCAGTATATCCTTTAATAAGTCATCCTCCAGGGTGTGCCGCGGCGGATTGTAGAGTGAGGTGAAGTAAACTATGCCATAATAGGGAAGCAGCACAGATACTGTTATAAATTCGACTCCATTATTTCTATAATCTTGAATGAAGCAGGATTAGAGAGTGCTTTTCACATAAATGGCAACGCCTCCGCCCCTGTGACTCAATCTGTCACATCTGTAGATTCTATAGTTTGTAATTTTGATGCTTATATTCGGGGTAGCATGCGTTTCCGTAATCATTGCAATATCAATCTCATGCGAGATAATAAAGTGAGCAAGTTCAAGAATTTTACCGACAACGCTTCTAGCGTTCCAAGTCATGAATTTGATGGGAGTCTGCATGTGAGAATTACTTTCCATTATCAATATTATTAGGGTAACTATTTTCCTGACTGTTTTGAGTTATCTGCTTTACTTGTTGTGTGATATGAAAGCCAGCGCTTTTGGTTACGGTGACGAGTTCGGCCAGATCATTGAAGACTTTCTTGGCTTCATTAATCATGTCAGAGTAGGCCCCGCCCTGAAGTGCCTGTGCGTACGTTTTATTTTCAATGACACGGCTGGTGAAGGTTTTCCCAGATTCAACTTTTCGCTTCGGAAATTTCACACAACCTCTGAAACTTGCTGTGAGACTTTCTGCGCAGTTGGCACAGCAAAGAGGGATTTCAGCATTACCTTTGTCCGGGCAGGCTCTATATTCATGATCTTTGCCGTATCTTAGACATTTGGGGGCATAGTTACACCCAATCTGGGTGTGGTCCAAACCCTGGCATCTAAAACATTGGAACGGGCCTTGCCATCCTTTATATTCCTGAATTCTGACTCTCATATCGCACAAGAAGCGTTCCTGATAAATTCTCTTAGAGTCCTCAGTTTTAGGTAATGAGACTATAAACAGTGGCAAGTTAGGTGTTTCCCCATTTCTACTACGAGTCATTTGCTTAACCTCCACATTTTTGAAGTTCAGACTCTCCAGATCAATTTTAATGTCATCAATATGGGTGCGGGAAGTAAGTCCCTTGATAACAACTTTAATGTGCCTATCCTTAGGCAGGATGTAAGAGTGATGCTCGATATTATATTCTTTTAGGATTCGAACAACCAACCTATAATCTTCCGGATTTTCAGTATGTACTTTGATGGCACCTGGGATTTGCTGTCCATAAAATCTGATTTTATTTTTATGAAAAATTGATTTGATTGCCTCCCAGTGCATTTTGGTCTCTTTCAGCGTGATGGGGGGAATTCTAGATTTTTGCGTATTTTCATTAGTGGCAGGGATACTGCTAGCAGTATTGGTGTTACCCTCACCTGACTGCTCAGTGTTTGTAGCCATGTCATGATTCTCAATATACGTACTATCAATTTGTTCCGCTAGCCTAGTAACTGAAGTCTCAGTTTTATTATTTGTTTTCTTTTGCAATAGTCCGGATAATTTGAGTGTGAGTGGTGAATTTCATTTTCTTAACTTTTACGTTTTTGCTTTTTGTGCTAACTGTCTGATCTCCCTTCCTACGGAGTGAGGACTCATCCTCTGTGACCTGATCAAGCGGGATTTCGTTTTCTGTCTCACTGTTAGAATAATCATGTAATTTAATAGGACTTCTCCCCCTATCGTTATCCTCGGTTGTAGCTCCATGCTGCTGTGAATTTCTTCCTTAAATTGATTTTTGCGTATCATGTGAATTTGTATCCTGATTTATTTGAACAGTTTGCACCATATCCTGCATACAGAGAAGAAAGTTATAAAGCTTACCTTCCGTGTCTGTGAAGCTTCCATTCTGCGCCCTAAAGTGCTCTAAGTCATTAATTTGCGCCCTAACTGCTCCTAGCACCGCGTCCATGTTCGCAATTCCAAGTCAAAAAATCCAGCGTCCCCGAAAAAATGAAGTCCTGTACCCTGGAATTGGGCCTCGCTCGAACGGCGTCCCAACAGACAGATGTACAGTCGGTCACAAAAGTATTTAAACACCGGTACCCCATCAGAAAATTACAAGACTGATTTTTCTGAAACCATTTTTTTTGTTAAGTCCAAGATTGGACCCTATATTATATTTGAAGAAATCTATCCAATTTTGAATGACAGGATTTTCATATTTTGTCAAACAGAAAAAAATTTCCAGAGCATGTATTGGAAAGACAATTATTTTGCGCTCTTGAACCATTTTTTTAGTCCAAGATTGGTTATACTTTTATTATTTTTTTTAGTCCCAGATTGGTTATTTTTAAAATTTTTTTTATTATTATTTTTTATTACAATAGGACAGGTTATTAAAATAAATACAAAATTTATTACTTAACATAGTTCAGATATAATTTCATAAATGGAATTCCATAACATTTCTGTTTCATTAGAATTTAATTGATTTAAACAATCTTTTACTAATAAATCGTCCGTTACACTTTCCAAGTCCATAAGATCATCCTCTACAGAAGGCGTTTCTTGGTTTATTCGGTAACTCTTCCGTTTCTTAATGGGTAATTTAGACTCCTCCTCATCATCATCCTCCTCGATCGTAACGACTTCAATGTCTCTTTTGCAGGGAACTTGAAATGTTGTATAGGATGTTGGGGGTTGGAAACTCTCTTTCAACTGCTCCCAAAGAATGAGTGGGCACCTGTCTACAAGAAACAGGCTCTTTTGAGTTGTTAGAATAAGATAATGAGTCTTTGGGCGAACTGCATAATATCCGAAAGATCTCAATACATAACGTTTAAATTTTTTTCCTTGAACGCTTTAAACTCTTTGGCAATTAGATTTAAATCGTCGGATTCATAATAGATGATCGGGGAGGCTGTAGTTTGATAAATATGAACTTCATCCTCGGCTGTCGTTCTCAGTCCAAACGTGAAATAACTTTTGGTAAGAAAAATATTTTTCCATTGGAAACTCATTCTTAAATCTGTATATTTCCGTCTCATTTCAATGGGTCAGTTTAGAACTCGATACACCCGGTTCCAAGACAAGGGATTGCAATCTTTAGTCTTTTGTCTGTCCTCCAAATTCCTTTTGATATTCTGAGTAAGTAATTTCGATGATTCCTCAACATGCCTAAAGTAAATTTTGTGAGCCCTTAAAAAAGGTATAAATTTGGTCGCTAAAAGAACGTCTAGATTTCCAATTTCAGAGAACGACTTCAAATCACCAGCACTTGAAATAGCCTGGGTTGGGAAAACGTCTATCAGGGACATGACTACGCTTCTAATGGAGCTGCTTCTTAGCTTTTTATAGTCAGTCAAGCTTTTTTTTAACAAGAAAAACAAGAAAAACCAGTCACGTGTTTTCTTCTCCTTCTCTCTATATATAAACAGCGAACAAAGAGCCATATTTAGATATCATGGAAATCACCACGTATATTCCTTTCCAATATAAAAATTATCGGATTCCCTTCTTTATCATCCAAGGATTTGTTTATTTAAAAGCCTCGGATGTTTCGAAATGCGTAGGTTATAGTTTACTGGGTCCCACAATGTTGCAACAATAAACAAAACAAACACATTGAACTCAGGCATTTTTTTTTGACACAGAAGGTTGAAAAGAAATTGTTGAATTTTACCTATGTGCCATCCAGTTCAAACGCAGCAGACATGTTGACAAAGAGTGTACAAAAGAAAGCCTTCTTCAACCAAAGGTTCCGTGTAGGACTGAGGGAAATTTAATCAAGGGGGAGTGTTGCAAATAACATTTAATTTATGATTATATTTCCCATTTGTATTTTGCAACATATGTGGCAACACGTTTTTTACTTTCCTTCTCTTGGCAAAGTTTTGTTTTTGTCACTGTTTTCTTTACTTTATTTTTGTCATGTAGAATGTGCTGTACTGATAACGATTTTGTATCCTAATACATGTTAATCCAGATGAATCTCTGTTTATTTATTTGCCTCCATTCCTAACATTAAACTTCAACAGTTACATAATTGTAGTCAGCTCGAAATGAAACAGAAGTAAAGGCCTTGTTCATTTAACACTTACTCGCTCATTGACAGTTGCGGATGAAGACTGTTCCTTTTGCTAGACCACATCGTGGACTGAATCTTGCTTTAGTGTCTTTAAATTGAAAAACCAATGTTAGCCTTTCTTCCACGTGCTCCAAGTGTGCTGCCGGCTACAGAAGGCAATGAATGTGAAGTAAAATGGATTTAAAACCTGAAGTGTGTTAAAGTAATATGGCTCACGTGTTTAATTATCAAGTATGTTCCCAATCCTCTTAAACATAAAACAATGAACTTATGAAAGGGATCAGGAAGCCTCACGTAACTGGGCTTGACATGAGGTTGGATTTTCTTGCTGTACCAATGGAAAACATAATAAAATTTCAGAAGAAAGTTGCTAAACCCGACAGCAACAGGGAAACTGGCATCAAAACAACTGAAGCTTTATCTAATATTCATTTCGAAAAACTTTCTGGTTCTAGAAAAGGCCCAGAAAAACCAGCTCCTGAGACTATTAAACAACAACATAACTCTGTAAACAATTCTTACAAGCTTGCATTTTTTCGAAGTCCCAAAAGAAATCAATAGCATATTTCTCCATTTTCCACCATTGACATACCTCGAACCACAGCTGAATTCTCAGTGCTCAGCTTACGAAACATCTTGAAAGACTGGATTTAATTGATGACAATCAGTTTGGATTCCGAAAAGGGCACTGTAGTACCCATCAGATTCTCAGCCTAATAGAATTCATTGCACAGGAATTTATCAAAAAGAATGGAGTAGCGGCATGCTTCCTCGATTTGGAGAAAGCCTTTGATCGAGTGTGGCATGCAGACTTACTGCACAATATTTCAGACTTCTTACTGCCAAACAGCTTTATCAGACTCATCTATTCCTACTTAAAGTGAAGAACCTTTCAAATCAGGTCAGGAGATACTCCATCTACCAAAAAAAGTTATTTTCACTGGTGTCCCACAAGGGTCCGTTTTAGGTCCAATATTTTTACAATATTTATTAATGATATGCCAACACCATTCTTTTCCAATATCCTAAAGTATGCTGATGACACAGTTATACTTACTAGCTCCAGAAGTCCCCAGCATGCTCTGGACAAGTTACAACTTCAGGTTAATATCATACAAAAGTACTGCGAAGATTGGAAAATATCTCTCAACTCATCTAAGTGCAGCATAGTTCTCTTTAGACGTTACAAGAAAAATTATCTTGTTAACTTCAATATCACCATTAATAATTTTCTAGTTCCTGTTGCTGATTCTTACAAATATTTAGGAGTCCACATCGATAAAGCTCTCAACTTCAAGACCCATTTCCAGTATATCTTAAATAAGGCAAATGCTGCTTTCATGTCCATCTAGTCATTAATAGGCAGAAAGTCAAAATTAAATCTTCGTACGAAGAGAACCTTGTATGTCACTCTCATTCGACCAATCATCCTATATGCGGTCCCTGCCTGGGATACAGCCATAAAACCGAAAGGCAAAAGATTAATGTTTTACAAAATAAAATCCTCAGAAACATAGTAAACGCACCATGGTATGTTAGAAATGTTCAAATTCGTAGTGATCGCAATATCTACCCTATACATGATCAAATTCTCATAAATGCTCATAATTTCTTTGAAAAAAGGAAAAACTCTCCATATACAGCTATCAGAAGCCTCACAGAATATGATCTTGCTGAAGAATATACCGTTAAGAGACCTCGAACTATCCACCATAATGCGTTATGGTGGTGATGTATATATTGTATGATATTATTTCTCGTAAACTTCGCATCATTAGTGTTACTCAAAACTGTGTGTGTATATATTTTACTTGCAAAGATAGGACTTTGTACTTATTATCTCTTGCAAAGATAGGACTTTTTTTTAATTAATAATTTTCAAGATTTATTTACTATTTTTTACTAATCAACTGTACAGTACTTATTGTTAACTGCGAGAAATTTTCTATCTCCCCAAGGTCGTTTTGATTGGACACAGTACTTCACGTGATGTCTCCGCCCATCATTTCAATTATTTAATGATTTCTGATATTTAACATATCAATAAGTCATCCAAATTACTAAAGAAGCTAAAGGACCTTATCCACAAGCTATTATTGTACATATTACTCATCTTCAAATACTTAAAAAGTTATTTTACTCAAATCTTCTCATTGGACTGAAGGACCAATCACTTTACTTGTACACGTCATGCGACTTGCATTGCCTAGCCTCACTCCCGCTTACTTAGATCACTTCCCCTCTGGACGCCATGCATATAGCATGCACATCAATTGCTATATATAATTGTTTATCAATTACAAAAATTATTAATTAATGAGTATAACTCAATTATTGATCTCGCCTCTGCGCGTGGTGTTAAACACCTTTAATTCAAACTTATACTGCTAATGGCCATTGGCATAACATTTATGAACTGGTTATAACTCTTCAGTAGTTGACTGCCAGCAGCAAAATCAAGATCCAAGAACCACAGCTGGCAGAATGTCTGAGATCAGAGAAGTTTCGACACCCACCGACAAGTTATTCGTACTGTTCTCAATTTTTGACGACATTTTTAGCGAAAGACATCTGGACACGTTAACTAAATATTGTAGAGAAAATGTATATTATTCTTAAAGTTTATTTATATTTTCCATTTTCCGTATTTTTCGATGCACAAGTTATGTGGGCACTTGATGTATTGTAGTTCTTACAGGTCTGTTGTTAATTTCGTATAGTTACTGTTTCTTTAGTACTGAGGAGTGGTTGATGTTCAAGATGGTTACATTAAAGGTGATCTGACACCATTATTGAATGAAAAAGCATTTCATATAAAAATATACTTTATTATACACACAGGCATGAGCCGGGAGCATTGCGTAAGAAACCTTTCAAATCCAAATCCAAATCCTGTTCCTATTGACTAGTATTTGGCCTTAAAAAGGCCTTTACTAGTATATAGTTGTCGTAACCTGAAAAGGTTTACCTGGTAGAGTTCGTCATCCGAAAGGATTTTCACACTCCTTGTGTAAAATATAAAGGCAGTAGTAGATAAGCAATGGCGTCTGTGAGAAACCTTTCACTCAACGGCACCCGCTAAAAAAGAGGCCTTGAGGCGAGAGACAAGATGTGACGTAACCAGAACATGTGATCTGCGCCTCTGGCTGACTGCGGCGCCTGTCGTTCCCACGATGAAGTGCTACAGAGTATGCCCCCAGTGAGGAAGTCACGATTACAATTTGTAATACATATTTACAATTTATAAAAAATGATGAGATATTGCTATAATAGTGAAATATAGAATATGAAGTACACTATAATAAAAATATATGTTCATGGTTATACATGAAGTTGGAACACATGCGTAATACAAAACATTAAATATATATATAGTACAAGTTTCTACTCAAGTAATGTCGGCATTCGGAGGGTGGAACTGGTGAGTGTTGGTTGCTTTCATCGTTGCTCCCACAATCCGGTTTTGAGTACGTCCGTTGCGGAGATAGTGCAGTGTCTAACACGTACTACCGCGTGCTTTTAGGCTTATCTATTGCCGTTGATTGGCTTAATGATTATTGCCATATGTCTTGCCATTATTGCTAATTAATTGCTGGTTACCCATAACAAAATTGCTTATTATTTACGCATATTTATTTAATATTTGGTAAGTATTTTTGGACTTATATTATTTTTAATTGCCTTTTGATTTTAGGACTTGGTTGGATAATCCCGTATAGTTACCCCCAAGCTCTCACTTCAGGTGATTGTCACGGGTCTTACGGGAATTTCGCCTGCACAGTCGGTCACAAAAGTATTTGAACACCGGTACCCCATCAGAAAATTACAAGACTGAATTTTCTGAAACCATTTTTTTTGTTAAGTCCAAGATTGGACCCTATATTATATTTGAAGAAATCTATCCAATTTTGAATGACGGGATTTTCATATTTTGTCAAACAGAAAAAAATTTCCAGAGTGTGTTTTGGAAACACAATTATTTTGCGCTCTTGAACCATTTTTTAGTCCAAGATTGGTTATATTACTATTATTTTTTTAGTCCAAGATTGGTTATATTTTTATTATTTTTTTAGTCCCAGATTGGTTATTTTTAAAATTTTTTTTTATTATTTTTTTATTACAATAGGACAGGTTATTAAAATAAATACAAAATTTATTACTTAACATAGTTCAGATATAATTTCATAAATGAAATTCTATAACATTTCTGTTTCATTAGAATTTAATTGATTTAAACAATCTTTTACTAATAAATCGTCCGTTACACTTTCCAAGTCCATAAAATCATCCTCTACAGAAGGCGTTTCTTGGTTTATTCGGTAACTCTTCCGTTTCTTAATGGGTAATTTAGACTCCTCATCATCAACATCCTCCTCGATCGTAATGACTTCAATGTCTCTTTTGCAGGGAACTTGAAAAGTTGTATAGGATGTTGGGGGTTGGAAACTCTCTTTCAACTGCTCCCAAAGAATGAGTGGGCACCTGTCTACAAGAAACAGACTCTTTTGGGTTGTTAGAATAAGATAATGAGTCTTTGGGGGAACTGCATAATATCCGAAAGATCTCAATACATAACGTTTAAATTTTTTTCCCTTGAACGCTTTAAACTCTTTGGCAATTAGATTTAAATCGTCGGATTGATAATAGACGATCGGGGAGGCTGTAGTTTGATAAATATGAACTTCATGCTCGGCTGTCGTTGTCAGTCCAAACGTGAAATAACTCTTGGTAAGAAAAATATTTTTCCATTGGAAACTCATTCTTAAATCTGTATATTTCCGTCTCATTTCAATGGGTCAGTTTAGAACTCGATACACTCGGTTCCAAGAGAAGGGATTGCAATCTTTAGTCTTTTGACTGTCCTCCAAATTCCTTTTGATATTCTGAGTAAGTAATTTCGATGATTCCTCAACATGCCTAAAGTAAATTTTGTGAGCCCTTAAAAAGGTATAAATTTGGTAGCTAAAAGAACGTCTAGATTTCCAATTTCAGAGAACGACTTCAAATCACCAGCACTTGAAATAGCCTGGGTTGGGAAAACGTCTATCAGGGACATGACTACGCTTCTAATGAAGCTGCTTCTCAGCTTTTTATAGTCAGTCAAGCTTTTTTTTAACAAGAAAAACCAGTCACGTGTTTTCTTCTCCTTCTATCTATATATAAACAGCGAACCAAGAGCCATATTTAGATATCATGGAAATCACCACGTATATTCCTTTCCAATATAAAAATTATCGGATTCCCTTCTTTATCATCCAAGGATTTGTTTATTTAAAAGCCTCGGATGTTTCGAAATGTGTAGGTTATAGTTTACTGGGTCCCACAATGTTGCAAAAATATTTGAAAGGAGAAAATGTTTTGACGGCTCGTGCAATTTCTATCTTGGACGAAAGAATTTTGTTAATGATAGGAGCTAAAGATCAATCTACAACCAGTTTTTAAGCCTTTCGGAAATTAATAGTATAATGGATCATCTTAAGAAGAAAAAGGATATAGAATTTAGCGATTGGTTGTACCAAATCCTACATGAATCCCTGATCAAGACCAATGATTATTATACTCTCAACAATGATCACCTTAACGCTTCTTCTATCAATTTTGAAAAGATTGTTGAACAAGAAAAGATTAAATGGTTGAAAAATTATACCCCATTAAATGTTCCACCAAAAGAGAAAGTTCAATTAAAAAATCCTACAACTTTTGCAGAGAAAGATCCTATGGTATTTACTATTTTCATTGGAGAAACCACAACATAAAGTTTTCAAAAAAATTTTAAAATATATATATTAAACAAAAACAACTTTTTGTTAATTTTATAATGTCTTTAGACATTATAAAATTAACTTTCCTTTTGCCAAGAATGGAATCCAATTTTTGCTAATCCAATTTTACTAATCCAATTTTACTCAATCCAATTTTTGCTAATCCAATTTTGCTCAATCCAATTTTACTAATCCAATTTTCGCCAAGAATGGAATCCAAAAAGGGAAAAGTTAATTTTTATAATGTCAAAGACATTATAAAAATTAACAAAAAGTGTTTTTTTAAGTATCTTAGAAGAATTTTATTTCTTTCCAGACTTTTGTGCTTTTAAATAATTATGATACCAAACCACCTTTTGTAAAGCACAATGAGAAAACCCATTTGTATGGTTGGGACAAACAACACATTTATTGTATTTTAAATTTTTTTGTCCCAAGATGCAAGAAATAGATCTTTGCAACCACTTTTCTAAAAACCGCCGTTTCGTTTCTCCTCGCACCCAAATAACGGAAAAGAGTTCTGCCGACATATGGAATACCCATGGGAAATAGCTGTAAGGAATTTCTGCTTCGTACCAAGTTAAGCCGTGATAATAATCACTTGCCCAAACAGCCGTTCGTTTTTCTTTTTCAGTAAGCATCTTTCAAGGAAAAGGGGGTTTAAATACAAATACCCCTCGGGAAGTGCCATCGGAAGTGACATAGGCCAAATCTTTTACAATAAAGGATTCTTGAGAATCGTAAAATCTCTCAAAGTCAAGTATAAGTTCCATGGTCACTTTCTCTTTAAAACCCCAAGATTGGACCCAAAAAGTAATTAAAAAAAAAAGACTGGGTTGAGTAAAGGAAAAAGCACATTGGATAAGACAATCACCTTTTCCAATGTACTTTTTCCTTAAATTTACCCAGTTTTTTTTCACCTCCTTCAGAAAGAGGAAACCCTTTATATAGACCTTATAATTATTATTTTCAAGATTGGCTCTATTTATTATAAAAAAAAAAAAAAAAAAAAAAAATCGGTCTGGAGGGAAAAGAGTGCATTTGGAAAAAAAAAAGTTATTTTTTCTCCCCCATGCACCCGTTTCCCTCCAGACCGATTTTTTTTCTCCTCCTTTCTTTCCACTTCTTATGTCAATCCTGATACACTAAAGATGTGATACATGGACAATTCCGCCATATCTTTGATAAAGATATTTTGTTTCGAAGAGCTGATTTTCAATACAGGTAGTCCATCCTCATTTTCACCATCCTCTTCTAATGGCGAATGTAAGCATTGGAGAACAATATGATAAGCTCTTGTTCCCAATTTCTTAATGGCATACAAGGCTTGAGGTAGATCGAACCATATACTCCGATCATCTGGATCGTCCGGTGAAAGATCTTTCCACATCAAGAGCTTAGGTTTTAGTAGGTCGATCATATCTTTGTATAAAAGTGAACCGTAAATTTTCGTGAATATGTCCAGAGACACGGCATTGAAGTAAATGCGATTATTAGTAATGTAAACTTCAAATCCATGACCATCCCAAAACGCTACATAGTAGCGCATGGTGAATATAAGAGGAAAATGAAATGAAATGTCCTTTTATACCTCTCATTTTGAAAGTCATGTGATTAATATTTTTGTTATTAATCTTTACCATCAAGATTAGCTTTTTTTTCAATCTTTACGATTATGATTAGCTTTTTAAATTTTTTTTCAATCTTTACCATCAAGATTAGCTTTCTAATCATCAAGATTAGTCCCTTTTAATTTTTTAAACAAAAATTACGGTCTCAATGATGTAAACATTTTTTTAAAGGGATAAAAATAATCATTCCGCAAGTATAAAAGAGCGTGTTCCACGAGAGTTTTCTTCAGAGGACTACTCGAACTGAGCTGGTAAGTCATTTACCATTTTTATTTAGTTTTTAAAATATTATTCTAATAAGCTTTTAAAAATATTATTCTATTAAGCTTTTTAAAAACGTTATGCTATTAAAAAATTAATCCCTTTTTAATAAGCTTTTAATCCATTTTTAATAAGCTTTTAAATTCCATTTCTAGTAAGCTTTTAATTCATTTTTAGTAAGCTTTTATTTCATTTTAAGTAAGCTTTTAATCCATTTCTAGTAAGCTTTTAAAATCCATTTCTAGTAAGCTTTTAAAATCCGTGTTTAATAATCCATTTTTTAGTAATCCCTTTTCTTTTCCATCTAGATCCTATTTTTTGTGGAAAATGGCTGATAATTTTATCGTACTGGATTTAGAAGGATTCCAGTTCTGCAACCACAAGAAGGGAGCATACATTCTGAAGGAATTGGGATATGCGACAAAAGATCGTTTGACGGTGGGATCGTTGATGTTTGGACCTCCTCACCCTTTCAATCAACTCAGCGCTAAAAACCAAAAGACCAACGCCTGGCTAACTCGAAATCGACATGGTCTTCGTTTAAATGACGGCCACATTCCCTACAATCATCTTGCTTCTTTCTTAAATCTTTAACCCATAATTTCTCCTCCATTTACGTCGTAGGATATGAGAAAGCAAATTTTTTTGCCCAACTCTTAAAAGATAAGCCCATAACAGAAATTTCTGTGCCAGGTGGTATCATTTGGAAACATCGAGGGAAATGTGCTAAACACCAGCAGATGAAAAAAACTTTTCGTTGTGCTGAAAACAAAATGCGCAACTCTCGATGGCACATTATAGAAGAAGATTTCCATATCCAAAAGATCCATCTAGACGGGCCAGCAACAACGTTTGACCGAGCCTTCGATCAGTTAGAAAAAATCCTTCCCTAGAAAATTTTGCCGCCTTTATCAACCCTTAGCCTGTCGAGTTATTTTCTGCTAATTATTTTAAAACTGTCGCTAACTTTTGACCCAACTCCCCCTAAAATGTCGCGAAAATAACACTGAACTTTCGAAAAATGCTACCAACTTCTTTTGTTAGTTGTCTTCCCTCCCAGAATTTTGGATCAAAGATTCCGCCTAATTGAGATAGATTGCTCCATAAACATTAGTAGCTGGGAACTGTCAAGAGCGTTGCGAAAGAATAGCTTTTCTCTGACTGACCGTGGGAGTGCGGTAGGGTAAATGGCCAGCAAGTGTTCAGCTCATCAACATTTCATGAATAGATTTCAGAACTACAAAACTTAAAAGTTTTCTTTCATACAGATATCTTATTTTCAAACATATTGCTTTTAAAATTTTAAATGCAGTAGAATATTTATTAGCTAAACTATTGTATGTGCAATAAATCTGAAATAACAAACTTCGGTTTTTAGCTTTATCCTGGATTGAGAATTCACACCTATATTTGAATTGCCTTAATATTTTTTAATATAAAGAACTGAAAACTCTAAATCTGCTAATTTCATTTGAATTTAGACAATTGTTAGCCCAAAGAGGAAATTTGCCCAAAAGGGCTATTAGTTTGTTTTCGCATTTTGCATTGGTCCACTATAAAAAAATTTTAGTGTAACTAAATAATAAAAAAATAAAAAAAAATCTGAAATGTTTCAGATTTTAAATTACGTCCAAAGGGACGTTTATTTAACATTTTGTGTGTTACCTTTATTTGTTAAATACCATGTTCTTCGCACTTAAACCATAAAATTCAGTTCAACAGCAATATCGCAAAATAATTTTAAATAAGAATCTGTATGAATGTATGTTTCTCGCATTGTGAAAAAAACAACGACACCTAGAGACATCAAATTTTTAATAACATAGTCCTTCACTCGAACATAGGCATCCGGAAGCACAAATTTGGAATTTGTTTTATTATGTATTTGATATTTTGTAAAACTTTTTGATTAACAAACTCAACGATTTCAAAGCAAGCAACGGCAAAGCTGTACGAAAAAAAAACTTATCTCCAGCGCGCGAGACAGTGTATCCGAAATTCTAAAGATATACTCTTTTTAAATATTTCTGATATTGCAGTTGAATTGAGTTTTATGGTTTAAGAACATGATATTTAATAAATAAAGGTAACACATAAAATGTTAAGAAAACGTCGCCTTGGGCGTAATATAAAATCTGAAAGCCTTCAGCTTTATTATTATTATTATTATTATTTTACTTCTCTAAAGAGCTCTCAAACGTGTTACTGATTGCTCATTACAATAGTACAGAATCGCATAGGTTTTCGTTTCAGTTTTTAGAACAATAATTTCACATATCTTTCAACTTTATTTTACACCATCCGTTTACCAGACGTTTCGTCTGCTGTATCTTTCAGCTTTCGTCATGTCATGGCCTAAGCAAACAATTACATTCTAAACCTAGGAAATGAATTCTTGGCTTCATTTCTTAGGCAAAATGTTAAACAAATCATCAAAGGAATATATAATATTCAATATGCAAAAAACTATAAGTTTTCAGTAAAAAAAAGACAGTGCCGTTAATGCTTAAATAATTCTTAAATGCTTAACACTCAAAGCCAAATGAAAGACAGTTCGGCACGAGACATTTATAAATTCTTGCCTCCACTAAATTAGTTCTAATATTTAAATTATTTATAGCAGAAGTAATAAATGTGTCGATAGTCTTTTATTGATCTACGTCTTTCACAGCCACTCAAATTAAAATTATTCCTTTTAATAAAAAAATCGTTTTAAGGGAACTTCTTGATGATTAAAGAATACAAAATTGTTAATTATATCCGTAAAGCTCTCCAAAATATTATGTCCATTATTCATAAAAGTGATATCATTTAACTGTGGTTCAGCAATGAGATCTTTATTAGATTTAATTTCAAAAACAAATATTTTCCAATTTTAGAACGGGCACAAGCATTGAGACGAATCATCTCATAGTATTTATTTGCGTAATGCTATGAAAAAAGTAATTTGCGTAATGCTATGAAAAAAGTATATTCACTGTGGAAAATCCATAACTTGTACATTTCTTTCATGCAGTATTTTAAATAGAATGAGAGTGAAAATATTTATCGTCTAGCG
>KL819943.1:0-17321 GCA_000611955.2 Stegodyphus mimosarum | reverse complement strand
TGTAACTTGTATAATAACGGTCCATGAACATGTGGTGCCCCTGAGCACCGGGAATTTTATCCATTATCATTTTGTATAGATGCAGCGGTATTCTGGTTGATACTGGTAGATCAGGTCTTATCAAAGTCTCTGTTGTTAGAGATCCTTAATACGGCAGAATGCCACAAATGAAGCCGGTATTTGAATCAGCGAGCGTATAAACCCGAATACCCCATTTTGTAGGTTTCATTGGACTGAAAGTAATGAATGATATTCGGCCTTTGAATTTGACAGTCGACTCATCCACACAAATCTGCTCTCCAGGTACAAAATAATTTAAAAACCTTTCATTTATATACTCGAGGAAACCTGATACTAACTGCAAACGGGTTCTAGGATTTCTGTCTTCTGAGGGCATTGTCATGAGGTGAAGTCTCCAAAACATTTGACAAAATCGGTCTCTCGTAAACGTGTCTGAGTAAAACGGAATAAAACTAGTATCATTTTTTTTACCAGTATTCTTGTATATTAGCCATTGGCATTGTCCCCATATTTATAATTACTGCAATAAACGCCCAGAATTCGGTAACTGTTACATCGTACCATGATCGCCATATAGAACGGGATGATAAGGTTTTCCCTTCTACTTTCCTTGCAGTGTTATTGTTAGTTTCCCGCACTATGTCAATAACTAATTCCCCGGTGAAAAATAATTTGAAAAAATCTATTGATTCTTTTATGTGGGGAAATATATGCGGTCCTACTTGTCTTTCACCAGATATAAACGGTATTCTTCTGGGGATTTCTTTGGATTCTGTGCACACTGTCCATTCTGAAGGTTCAGTCTCTTCTGTACAGTCACTTTGGCTTCCAGATTCACTATCGATTATTCGGATTTTTCGTCTTCTTACTCCTCTAATGTCATCGTCATAGTCATCACTTCCGTCTTCATTCTTATAGGTAAGCTGTCTATGTAGTGATGTAATTTCGTTCGTTACTGGCGAAAAATCGAACTCATCTTCACTGGAAGTAATTTCTTCGTCGTATTCCATACTTATTGGGCTCAGTAACTTTGAAAGAAATAATGCGATCGACAAGAAGGTTGAGTTCGAACTGATGTCGAAGCCAGAGTTCCAGCCATGGTCGCTAGTATTTTTGAGATAAGACATTTTATCCTATAAGCAGTGCCAAGACGTCCTTTATTTCAGATAACACACCCTTATAGCTATTTAAACACCGCGTAATATGATCTACAAAAGGCCAAGTAGATCTTTCAAGCTATATTCCTTAGGTCAAACACAAATAAATACATCGATTCAAATGGTGCCTCTCAGGCACCACTCATGTTATCGCATCCCATGCAGTGGTGCCTGAGAGGCACCTCTCGAGTTATCGCATCACATGCAGTGGTGCCTGAGAGGCACCGCTCAAGTGCAAAGGGTTAAAATTATGGATTGGGCCTGTTTAAACCTTCCAATTTTCCAATGATGAATCTTCAGGTAAAGTTATTTTTATAACGTCTTCTGGATTACCTGTTGCCATATGTCATGGTAGTAGCAAGCCAGCATTGTGAAAATTACTGTACACCATGCAACAGCTTTCACTGAATAGCTGAGCATACACTGCCCATATGTGGCAACTCTTCTGACACTTCTCCTAAGTTACATGCCATACATGTGCATGTCCCAGGGTTACCACGCTACCGGGAAAACCGGAAAAAGTCAGGGAATTCGAAAATTGACCAAAAAAGTCAAGGAATTCAAATATTTTAGCTCAAATCTGTAAAAGTCAAGGAATTTCATACAGCGATCCCCCCAAAAAGCGAATTTTGCACCAACGTTGGAAGCGATCACTGTCTTGGCGCACGTTAGCATCACTCCGGCAGCTGGCATAGAGCCAATTCTTGCAGCTCCAAACAGATTGTCTTTTAGAAAGGCAAAGCAAGTTTCAAACAACTTTGGCTCCCAATAACCTCAAGAATCGAAAGACTCGCATGTGCATGTGCAGTGCATGTTGAATAAAGGAAACACGTATTCTTGTATCAAACAAAATCGGTTTAATCCCAGTATAGCAGTACCATGGAGGCTGGAATATCCTCCGTGTATGGTACACACGTAATTTGGCGACATTATGATGAGCAGTAAGCAGGCCATTTTGGTGTTGGTGGCAATTTTCAAAATTGTGCCAAGGCCGTAGCGTATACTAGGATTTTACCGCAAAATCTATTAAATACTTTTTTTCTTTTTAAGAAATGCCTTATTTGTCATCTTGCAGTAAAATAAAAAAAAATAGTTATCAGTCATCTAGGCTAACCATTTAATATAACTATATTCACCAAAATATCATTGATTATTGTAATTCAGTTTTTAATTATTTTAATGTTATTCATATCATTTATTTTTGCTTCTTCCCCTTAAATTTATTTATTATTAGGAAATAATACTTTCAAATTTCAGAAAATTTTCACTGGCATAATCATGAAACTAATTCTAGCAGTATGATGACATAACATCACGAAATTCAATGTACATATTTTTTGCTTATGTATTCAGCTAAATAAATATAAAATACCTGAATTTATGTAAAAATATCATTAAATAGATTTCTTTTGTTTAGCTGCAAAA
Source organism: Stegodyphus mimosarum (assembly GCA_000611955.2). Classification (NCBI taxonomy): domain Eukaryota; kingdom Metazoa; phylum Arthropoda; class Arachnida; order Araneae; family Eresidae; genus Stegodyphus; species Stegodyphus mimosarum. The sequence goes on along the minus strand of KL819943.1, from coordinate 14,718 downwards.
TGTCTTTTTTTTCAAAAAAAAAAAAAAAAAAGACATTTTTTATCCACATTGGGCAGATTCTGATCTCAATTCATCAGTGTAGAAAACAGCTCCTATTATAGTTATAATGGTAATCATTGGGGATAATATATAAGTCATATGCAATTGGCAAATTTTTGTGTTTTCAAGTGGGTACCATAATTAATTTACCTCTTAGCACAGCCAAAGTGCATTAAGTGGATAGACTGGAATTTTCTTAAAACACACCTGGAAAACCTGGAAAAGTCGGGGAATTTCATTCTCCTGTTTGAGTGGCAACCCTGATGTCTTACTCTACCAGTTGCAAGTCTATCTCCTGATTGGTCTTCTAGTCCATTCTGGTTGCACTTGTTCTGCTTTTGTGCTAACTTCTCTGCCTCGTACTTAATTTTTCCACACCAGTGTAGCATACAGTGAAAGGAATGCATCACCGATGTTAATTGCTAATAATTCATCTTGGGTTCAATTTTTGGCAGAAAAAATAAATTGGCTGTATGGGGTTATATTGCCTCACTAACATTATCAGATGCTAAAGCATTTTATAAAGATAGTCTGTTTAAATAATATGCCCAAAATAATGTTTTTGTTATTGATATTTAATATTGAATAACATATACAAGAGTAAAACATAATGCTTTCAACAGTGACTGTATACCTACTATTTGATGAAATAAATAGAAAAAAGAAGCAGAAAATAGGAATTTTTTCATAGTTTCTGAATTATTCATAGCTTTCAAAATCAAATATCATCTTTTCATTATCGATCCAATCAGTTTGTTTGTTTGTTTGTTGTTATCTTTGGCTCAGTTGTGCTGCTTTCATCTTGTATTATTTAATTTTCTTTATCTGAAGAAATATTTTATTTTTGAATTTTTAAGTTTTGAGAAATTGTTAGATAGGATTCAGACATAGAGCTTGAGGAATTTTTCTTTTTCATGGAAACTTTACTGCAAACAGAAGTGCACATTTCTAGCAGTATGCTTTGGCTCATTATCTTGGTAAACTTTGAAGTGATTCTGCAGGATAAATGTTTATATTGAAACACGGCTCTCTCTCCCCTTGAAAATCTTGGAAAGTTAATCAGAGGAAAAAACAATCTTGGAAAATGTGGGAAAAAGTAAATTTTTGGTTTTCCTCTGTGTATTTTCATGGTATGACTAGGTACCTTGTCTCACAAGCAGTCGCAAGTTTTTGGTTCAATGACCGGAAATAATTTCCTGATTCAATAACCTGATTTTTCACATCTCCTGCTCTGAAAAATTTAATTGCACTGCAGTGATGTCAGACTAAAATGCCGTGGATCATAATTTGGTCACCAGCTGAATTTGACTAACTGTTTTTCTTCCCCTCTTCCCAGTCATCCTAAGTAGAGAAAAATACAAGGATTTATCACTTTCCCCATGCATATTCTTCTAGTGTAACTGGTTGCATCCGTGGCTAGCACATCAGATCCATGATTTGAACCCTGGTGAGGGCTTAGCTTTTTTTCATACTTCTTGCTCTCGAAAAGTTAGGGAAAATAAGATCTTTTTTTCAGAAGTCAAATAAAAGAAATTTCAGACCAACCCTCTCAAAAGTATAAAAAAATTTTAATTTTAAATGATAAGCAGTGAACAAAAATTGCCTCTCTTAGAAAGAAAGCAAATGTAAAGTTATTGTATTATTTTAGTTTTTCATATAGAAGGAATAATTTGATTATCCATAGTTCTGTCTATCAATGAGAGAGCTGTTGTTCAACCTTCTGTCTATAAATATAACTATTCTGTCACTTCTAATTTTTAAAATGTAACTTTTCTGTCACTGCTCTCTTTAGAAGTGTAATTATCCAACAAAAAGGAATATGCAATTTAGAAGTTATCATATTGTGTGATTGCGCATTATAATGATTATATGTAATCTATAGAATGTAAAATCTGTGTGCATCTGTCTGTTTGTTTGTGGCATTATCTCCTCCAGAATGGCGAGGAATTCAATTTCAAGAGAGATACCCCTGGATTCCAAAAATTCATGGGAAGCCTTTACGACTATTCACATCTTCTTTAATCAGCTGAGATATTAATTAAAAATTCTGCAAATGCTAATTTTGCCGAGCAGCATCATTCTCGCATGCTGGGGATAGAAATTTGTAAGTTTTACAAAATATAAACATTAAATAAAAATAACATTGTCATAACATTAAATGTAAAAATTGAATTAAAAATAGCATTACCAAACATTCAATACAATACTTTGGATTCCAAAAATTTGTGGGAAGCCATTTCAACTATTCTTATCTTCATACGATGTTAATCAGCTGAGATACTAATTAAAATCTCTGAAAATGCTAATTTTCACTCTCAGTTTTCCGAGTAGCAACTGTTTCGCACGTTGGAGATAAAAATGCTTTATTCTGAAACGTGTTGCTACTTCTCTCTTTCAAATTGTAGAGCTTGTTAATAAAAAATTTGTAAGTTTTACAAAATATAAATTAAAAATAACATTGCCAAGCATTAGCCATGTTATTATTATATAAAGCCATATTTAACATTGAAAAAAGCACATGATTGCATATGGCATCATCGTACTTCGAAAATTTTTCTTTTTGTTTATGTCAGCATTTTAAATAAATAGCTGCTGTTTGCAACTTTTTTGTTTCATGTTAGTATGATTGACACAATATCTTATTTCCACTTTAATTCTTTCATTAATATTCAGACAATGTTATTTTACATAAAATTTAAATTATGACCTCATACATATTAACGTGAAGTATCAAAAGCTTTTGTTTCCTGGTTTGGCAATAAAAAAATTATTTATGAATTGGTTGTTGCTTGGAAAGAATGAACTGATTTCATTCATACTGAAAAGCTTTTATGCATTTGCTTTTCAGGGGTACACAAAATTTACAAATGCTTACAAATGTTGCTTTGGCTGCAAGCCCACTAGTTATATGTTAATTAAAAGCTTTTGCAATATACCATAATTCTGAGCTTCTCTTAGTTTTAGTATGAAAATATTATAGATTATGTATTATTATAAATATCTTTGTCAAAAAGCAGTTATTTCCATAATTATTTTATTATGTTTGGTCAGCGAAATTATTCAGTTTGATCATGGAATATCAGGAAAAGTTGTGGACATTAAAAGTTGAATGGGAAGTCTTAAAGATTCAAGTTTCATTTTTAAAGTATTAGTGTATTTATACTGATCCAGTTCACATCGGTAAATTCATGGTAGCAATCTCCAAAGTACACCATGCACTTCTAACTCCTCCATCACATTGTTCATAACTTCTGTTTATGAAATTCTTCTTTGGGTTGTTCCTGTATTGTTATTTGACCATCTTCATAAAGCTTATTCATTTTCTTTTGTCAGAAAATTCAGCATTTTTCTGGCATTTCTTGTTTTTGGTGGATTTTTGCAAAACAAACCTAATTTTTTTTTGTTTAATTAGCATTGAATTTTTATATTGCCATTTGGTTTTGTATTCAACAAGTTGAATAATATTTGTATAGTTTGTAGTATAATAAATACTCACTATGATTCATAAATTTCTGTTACAAACATGGGGATATATCTAGAGCCACCAAATTTTGAATACATATTTTTCTGCACCTGGACATGTGTGCCTTGAAGCCCAAATTCATATATAAAAATATTCATGAAATCAATGCATGTGTTATTTTTACACACACGTTTTTGTAATGATGTATATGACTGAGTGTGAAAGATTAAAATATTAAAAGTGCATGAAATAAAAATTTAAAGTACTAAAAAAAGGGTTTTAAAAGAAGTTTGTTGCACATTGTTTTAGTGAATAAAATATTTATTAGTTATCTTTTGTTTTAATAATAACAATTTTTAATAGCCTTCAGTCTGGCATGTTTAATCCATAAGACTGATTACATAGATTGAAGACTCACTTTGCTCTAAAAGTCTGCTTTATATGCAGTGCATAGGAAAAGTCAGAATATGGCTACATGTTTGATCTTATACTGCCACGATAGTATTATAGCTAAGAAAAATAAGGTAGTGCCATTGGAAGTAAAATCTTCAATCTTGAGAACAGTACACAATAGTACCAATCAGATTCATTTTGTTTCTTATAAGTAACGTATCTGTGTAAACTTATGTCCATGTCCCATACTTATTCCATTGATCAGTCAATTATTCCTTTTCTATTTTATTAACTAACATAATAATAAACAAATCAACAAACAAAGCTTATAATATATGTCATCGTGATGGAACACAACCACCATCACGGCATCAGAAACATAACTAACTAAACTGTATTTTACCCCATCGGAGAGGGAAGGAGAAAGATAAAATCCCTCGTTAGGGAAAATGGCCTAAAGTCGTAACATCCTCCCACCCCGATGAAGATATTCATCCAAAACATTCACCAAAAAATACAATTTAACAATATATAATACTAATATAAAAATACAACTCAATGACATAATGAATACAACTGAATATAGCAATAATGAGTTAATAAATGAACAATTCAAATTTACATTAATTGACTAATTCAAAACAACAAAAATCAGCGTAATATTCTCAATATTTTCACAGGACTAGTTTCGATGGTTTTTACCGAACCATCATCCTCAGCTGCGAAACCGTAAATATAAATAAAGAAGATCGGAAATAATGATTAGATAAGATAAGAAAGCCTGGACAAGAATAAGCACGTGGCGCCATCTTTTGGTGAAACCAGAGCTAAAACATAATTTCTTTAAAGGCCGAAGTCAAAATTGGATTGGAATTAGGATCGTTAACTAGAACAGAAAGATTTTTTTGAATGTGAAATGCCTCTAGAAAGTCCAGTTCTCCAATGGAAGATGTTTTTTGAATAATTTTGGCAGCAGAAAAATTGAAAATGTGATTTGGTCCGAAAATTATGTTTTAGCATTGCACAAACATTGGTAATACCAGCTATCTACAAAATGCATCTTCTTGTTGTTCCCTTTAGACATACTGCAGTAAAGTTCTCTATTCCTGCAGATTTATCATAATTTTTTTAGTAATTTTATCTTAGTTTTTCCCATAGCTGGCAAATTCCTCAAGCACATATTTTAAAATTAAAGTTTATTGCCAAAAACATCACGATTTGTTTATAAAAACTGTTAGAACTCTGAATGCAACAAAAAGAATGCTTATGAAAATGGCAACATTGTTTGACTGAAAGATTGTTATTAGTATGATTCCCTAAAGAATGGTTGTACAAATGGTTACCAGAGTTTGGTACATTCTGAAAATTTAGCGACTTCTTCTCAAGGTGATTGTGATGACAATTGGCTTAGTTCTGGTTGTACTCACGTCATTCAAAAATTTTAGATACTGCCAGCATTTGGCTAGATATGCTGTTTTATATGAGCACAGACATTGTGTATTTTGCCATATTATATTTATTTTTGTAGATTAAAAATTGCCACAAATGTAGCACTTGATAAGTCAAAACTTCTTTTTCAGGTCAAAATATAATTTAAATGCTTTATCTCATGATTCTGCAATCATGCTAATAAAAAAAGCTCTTGATCTTGGTGTGAACGTTACAGAGGTGAGTATAAATTTTATTAAATTTTCAAATGGTCAGAAACTTGTAATAATAATTTTTTTCGTAACTCAAAGGATTATGATGTATTAAATATATGGTAAACAAACAATGTAAAGTATCATCTGTGGTATGAATGAATCAAGATATAAAATGCAATATTATACTCTTAGACAAAAAAAAATGACGCACCGAGAAGATATAAAGCAAATTGGACACAAATTGATGTGCATACAGGTTTCGATGGAAAATGCAAAATTTTACATTTTGGCTACCAATGAATGAATGGTTGTTGCTACAGCACATCTGATCTGCGCAACTGGCAGCATATTTAAGAGGAGAAATTACGATTCCAGGTCATAAATTCTTCATGAATTTCATTCCGTGTACTCTGGTAGACAGTAACTATGCCTTGCATACAGATGCGCGAATGATATGCACAGATGACAGAATTGAGAGAGGTCATGTAGTTAGGCTCAAAGAAGCCGGTTGGTCTTATTAGCGAATGGCTCGACATTCGAGCAGAAACGATGCCACTATTAGACGATGTTGGCAGGAATGGATGAACCATGGCCGCATACAACGTCAAGAAGGAAGCGGTAGGCCTAGAGAAATGACAGAACGTGAAGACCGAGCAATCATCAGAGCGGCACTCACAGCCCCAGATGCATCATTATCATTGATTGTACGTGCAACTAGTACTTTAGTAACCGCAAGGACCATTCATAGATGGCTCACAGAAAGGGGGCTGAGGTCACGGCGCCCCTTGCACCAACTACCATTGACTTCTGTACAATGTCAAGCCCGTTTGCACTGGTGTCAGGCTCATTCGCAGTGGAATGTCACTGACTGGAGTAGAGTAGTCTTCAGTGATGAGTCTCACTTTGAACTGAGCCCCGATGACCAGTGAAGGCGAGTCTGAAGACGCCCCGGCAGTGGTGTGAGGCCAACCTTACTGCCTTCCAGCAAACAGGCCGACAACCAGGTGTGATGGTGTGGGGTGGCGTTTCATTTCATAGTAGGCCCCCTTTGGTTGTCATCCGTCGCAACCTTACAGCACAGTGGTACGTCGACGAAGTTCTAAGGCCCGTTGTGTTGCCCTTCATGTCACGCCACCCTGGGCTTACATTTCAGCAAGGTAATGTCTGCTCCCACACTGCACGTGTTTCTACTGCTTGCCTTAGTGCTTGCTGAACATTAGCTTGGCCAGCAAGGTCGCCGGATCTCTCTCCTATTGAGCACGTTTGGAGCATTATGGGCAGTGCCGTCCAACCAGCTCGGGATGTTCATGATCTAATGAGCCAGTTGAATAGAATTTGGCACGATATCCCTCAGAAGGACATCCGCAACCTCTGTTAATCAATGCCAAGCTGAATAACTGCTTGCATAAGGGCCAGAGGTGGACAAATGCATTACTGACTTTTACCCTTTGTGAAGCTCTATCGCTTTAATAAATCGTCCAATTTTTCTTAAACTGTAATCATTTGTTTTTCTGTATATGTACATCACTTCTACTGATTTTCACCCCATTCGGGTAACTCTTTCTTGGTGTGTCTTTTTTTTTTTTTTTTTCTAAGAGTGTAAATCCCATTTAACCAAATACAACTTATTGCTGAACAAATTCGATGGCACTTTTTTCTCGATGACTCGTGCTGTGGCTGATTCTTATATGCATATTTTACAACAATAATATTTTAATATTTCTTCTTTAAAACAAAATACACTTTAAAGTTTGTATGTAAAACTTATTTTTTACTTGAATTATATAAAGGAAGAAATATACCTTCTGACCCCCCTCAAGAAAAGTTAAATTTTTTGTACAAGATTCATATAAGTGGCATTCAATCATCCTAATAACAAATAGCTATTTCCCACTTCTCTCTCTTTTTTTGTGTATGTGCATGCATGCATGGGTGGGTGTGTGTGTGTTTATAAATTTAAACATAATAAACTAGTTATTCACATTAACATTCAGCAGTTAAGCATAACTTTAAAATAATACAAAAGAAATGTGCAGAAATTTATAATTTTTAGAGAGCATTTCTAGGAGATTCGCAGCTCATTATTTTTACTTGCAAATGTACTCTGATTGTTTGTTTACATTCTAGAATATTATGTACTTTTAATAATGAGAAAATAAAAAAAAATTAAGTATTTGCTTTTTATACATGCTAATTTGCTTCCCACCATTTAATTTTAGAAAGAATTTGATTACACAAAATTTTATCAAGTGAAGTTTTAATGTGCGATATTATATGACTAAAAATATAGTTAAATATCACAACCAGGTTCAGTTAAATATGTGTATCTTAAAATCTCTAAACATATTTTGTTTTTTAAATATTTCATTATTTAAAAAAACATTTTGTATTCTAAGAGTGTTTAAGTGTGTGATTCATCATTATAATAAAGCAATGTGAGCAAAATCCAAATATAAATATATTAACATTATTCAAAATTTGCACCATTCAGAATCATTTATGAAAAAAAATTCGAGTAAAATCTGATAATCAAATAAGCATAAAATTAAGTTATTTAACAATTAAAATTACATAAATCTGGCCTTAAATTATTTTAAAAAGAGGTAGCTCCTAAAGTTGGAAGTTAAAAATGGGAATCAGTCCAAAACTTGGGTAGATTAAAAGAAATTCTTTGTACCAAAAAATTTTATTACTCAGGCAGTTGTTTAAAATTAGGAACAGCTGATAAAGAAATGTTACACTTAATATAAATTGGTAGACCTTTCTTTTTCAGCATGTGCTTAAGTGAGCCTTGAGTAATTCACAGGTAAAATGAAAAAATTTTCTTTTTGTTATTTCTGTTCAGATTTTGGTATTCAGGACCTGGATATCACCCTATGTATTGTTGGCCACTGTGTTAGAAATTTTTACCATTTAGAAAGTAATTTCTGCTTGATGTATGTTTATGTGTCTTTAAAAAATCTCAAGATTATCATAGGTAGTATATAATAATAAATGATTTTGTTACGATGTCTACAAGCATGTTGTTCCTAATATTGTTGTGTCTCAATTTTTAACTGTGCTTATGTTACTTATTTAATCACTATTTAGGTATTTTATTTAAATTGAAACTGTAAAGAGTGTAGAGGGTATAAATATTTTTTTTAGCAGTTAAAATGTTTAGTCTTAATTATTTTTCAGTGGTTTGATTTTCTAAGAAAGACAAGGAGCTTTTTTTTGAACATCTGGATGAAAACAAGGATCTTTGGTTCCCACTGATTGTGAATAACATTTACAATAATTGAGAGCTGTATAGTAGTATTGTGTCACATGTCTTCTGTGCTGTGGGGATGATTTTGTTTTTTTAATTGGTAAAGGAAGATTTAATTGGCATCTTGCTTCACTTTTCTTTGTGAATGCTGAAAGTGTTTAATAAATGAGTTTCTTTCAAATGGAGGGGTGTCTGTAAATTTCTCATTTTAAGGATAGCAGTGATTTTTATCTTTTGTTGTTTTTCCGCTTATTAGCCGAGGTCGAATTTTGTTTATCACGTGCTGGGTGACTTACTGGTTCCAGCTGCCCAGCTGATTCTTTGTGCTGCATCTCTATTTTTATTTGTCAAAGGGAATGAAGTTTTAACTGTAAAATAAAAAGACAAATTCTTGGGTTGGTCAAGTTTAATTTTATGTGTAATTTTTCGGCCTGTAGAATTTGGTGGATGGAGAAACCAAGTTTTCTTTGAGTTAGTAAGATATGAGTTTTTCATGTGGTTAAAAGGTGATTTAGAAGGGGGAAAAAAAGGAGGAATTCAGGATCAGCCATCTTGCAGGGGGTTGCCTGAGTATACAGGCTGGAGTGGTGGGGGCTGTTTTGAAGAGGTTAGCTTGTAAAAGAGTAACTTCCTACCAAAGGAGTGGAAGCGGAACCTGAGTTGTCTCATTAGGGGTTTTGACCGATTGAGCATGGGAAAAGATGAAATTAATTAAGCCTTTGAAAGCAAAGAAACATGCTAAAGTGAAGGACCATAGCTCTATCTCGTATTTGTTACGGGTGTGCAATTAATGCATTAGGATTAGCTATATTTTTTACCGTACCTGCATCTCATATTATATACCTCATCTTACTTCATCTCTCATCTCATCAAACACTGTATGGGTATGAATACAGCACTGAAAACAAGTCATTTTAAAATCCATGAGGAGTATCCGGCAGTAATGCTCAGTGGTTCCTTGGAGGTCAATCGAAATAAGCAGGATGAGCTTTGGACTATTAAGGTTTCCTTATCATCAAGCGATGTTGACAATTTCCAGCAACAGAGGTTAGATGAGTGAACTTCTCTGCAAGTGATGGTTTATTTTTTTTAAGATGTTAGTTTGAGGAAATTGGACACTCCTTAAAGATTGTTCTTCTGAAAAAATAAACTCCCTCCTGTGAGTAATGATTTAATTTTTTTTCCTTCTCTTTCTTCTTGAATTCTACAGCAGACTAAGTAATAATCATTTATTTTTATACATATGTAAAGCGATTAGAAAATTTTAAGTAAAGACCAGTTATTTTAAGGTTTGTAAATGAAGGATTAAAGATTTGTTTCACCAACTAAATTTGTGAGCTATCGAATGTAAAAGCATTCTAAACATACGATTAATATGAATAATGAGTGCATGGTATTCAGTGGAATGAAATATATATGTTAAATACATCTTAAGGCTAATTTTGTAGGGAAGTGATCAGTTAACTCAGCTATCTGAATTTATGATAATCTAGGAATTTAATAAATGTGTTTGATTTGAATATTTCATGTTTCATTTTTTTGAGTTATTTTAACTGTTGATCTGTCCAGTCACTCCAGTTGTTTGAGCTGTAAGGCCTACTAGTAATTTAATATAATTATTTGAATGTTTTTTGGATAAATTGAAAAGACTTTAGGTGCCAGGAATGTACTTAAACTCTTGATTACTATTTTTGAAGAACTGATTGATTGTAGTATGAGTATTTATCCTCTGTATATGTGAGGTTTTGAATTAATGGAATTGAACTTAGTTGCTCTTGAGTTAATTATTAAATTGATGAATATGTAGTTTATGTGAATTGAAGAAACGTTTTTTAGATGGAGAGATAGCATTCTGTTTTACCCAAGCTCCAGCAAAGACTTATTCCTTCTTATTTTTCAGGTCAAGTTTTATTAAATATGAGTTTGCATTGAGTTAATTGATTCTAAGAATAGTTGATTAAATGTAAAGTGGATTAGATCAATCACACAGATCCTCTACATCTTACATCTACACAGTTAGGAGTCAGAGTTTTCAGATTATGATTCTTAGATACTTTTGTGTGTGTGTGTCGGTTCATCCGGCCTGCACGAACCACGTCAATTTTGTACAGAATGATTTTAGATAACACCACTTTTTTCACCTACATAACAAACTTAAGGTGCCATCACAGTTATTCAAAACATAACAATATCAATATAATCATGTAAACAGTAGTATAGATTATAGTATCTCTCTTCTGTAAGTGCAAATTGGAAATGAAGTCTTCAACAAGTAATGAATTCTTAGAATTATCATGGGACACATTTTGTAACCCTTTTCCAGAATACATTCAATATGTTAGGAAAGGAAATAATTTTTTTCATTTATTGTTTGAGATGAGCCAAAGAACATGGTTGGTATCATTAAAAAACTGAGCAGAAAGTAAGCTAATTACAGTCACTAACAACAGAACTTATTAAGCAATTTATTGTTATATTTTTTAAAAAATCAAATTCTGAAAAAGGTAATTTTTTCCTTTGTCTATATTTTCTTCAATAGTTTTACCATATCAAGCCTCACATGTTATCTGTTAGTTGTATTTCTAGCTTTTACTATATACTTTTTGTGAATATATGTTTAATATTGACATGTACACTGATTTTGTAGAATTAATAATACATGGTATTAATTATAAAGCTTATACTAACCCTAGGAAATTGAAAATGAAATTAAATAAAAGCTCATCATTTTGACCATTTTAATAATACTGATTCTAAGCTGAAAGAAATTTTTGAATGACAAAAAAAGTATATTTATTTTAAGTAGTGCATTAAATTTAATTTTATGTTTACTTTCCTATAAGCCTTCATTTCCCCTAATTGTCAATGTGAGCATATTTAAATTTGATCGCACATATGAAGTAATGCAAATTCTGTTTTGAGGAGAAAAGGTTTAAATACTGAGTTCTAGAAGGGAAAGTTAGAGAGTGTGAGCGAATACTGTATTTTTGAAGCTTGAGCTTCTGCTTCTCATTTATTGCTGGTTAACGTGGCATAACAGCTATTACTTTGCTGCCACTAGAGATTGACACTGTTTTAGGAAACAGAATATTCTGAACCCTGTAGCGTAATTCGACTACTTGTTAATATCTTCGAATTTTTAGTCTAGTTCTTGTTATTTGAGTTACCGCCTGAGTGAGGCACAGTGTGTTAACATCAAGTCGACGCATTGTGAATTTTAAAAGAGTTAATAAATTGTTCTTTTTACCCTTCTCCTGTGTGGTTTCTATGCGTATTTCAGCTGTTACATTAGAAGCTAGACCAGAGGGTCCTATAAAGTCAAGAAAAGATCTGTTCACAATCCAATAAATATGGTGATGTTAGAAATGCCCTAATTACAGGGTAGAAATAAGATAGAGAGTTTTAATATGATGGATGGGAAAGGTAAATATACATGTGACTTCTTATATGATCTCTATAAAATAGTCAGATTAGTGAAACACTCATTACATTTTAATAAAAAAAATTTCCTGAGATATTGAAGAATGAGTTTACTGATTTAGTTCTCTTTTCAATGAATGTTGCCAGTCAAAATTCAAACTATTTTCTTCACATTTAGGAAGCAATTCCAAAGCAAAAAGTGCTTATTTTGGCAATTTATGGTTCCACATTAGGTAAAATAGCTGTGGTAATTATGTTTGTGACTGACCGCTTAAATGCTTAATTGTTTGTATGTCTGTGATTTTTACAATTAAAGTTATGAACTATTTTGTGTTTAACCAATTAAAGCATGCTGAGCATTTTACTGCCAGAAATTTTTATTCTACAGGAATCATATTTAGAGTTAAAAATTTATGTATATAGATCTGCGCCATCTTAGATATCGAAACTAGCAAACAAATTTCTCTGCATTATTTTGAAAAACTTTGTACTTCAAAATGTAAATTGAAGATGAATAGTTAAGCAATTAAAGACTTCAAATCTTGACTGTTAAATTTATATTATACTGGCATAATTTTAATGTAATTTTTATAACATTTCTGTAATTATATTAATCATACAGTTTTTAGTCCATTTATTTCCTTCTATTAAATTTTATTTATCCAAATGGGAGAAGTCTTAACCCATTCATCAGCTCTTCCCTGCGAATGAAATGCTTTGAAAATGGCCATGTTGTTAGTTAACAAATCCCTTCAAAAAATCGCTTTTCTTTTCTCAAATCTCTAATCTAGGGCAGTATGTTTGTTTGCTTCCCCTCAGTGTGATGGATGGGCCATAAAATGACCTCCCCAAATGAATGGCAAGAACTACTTGTTGCATTAGTTTCGTCTCTCTTATCTCTTTCCTTGGTATTTTGTAGACTTGTTTCATTAATATTTTACTTCCAAATTTTCTGAAATCTTTTTGGTATTTTAGCTTCGTTGCTTGTTGTAAATTTCTGATTATTCGATGTGTTTTATTGGGCAATATTTTAAGAAAGATCATTATTTTTTATTACACAAAATTTTTTACACTATTTTATTTAGTTTTATTTCTCAATTTGTTTATTGATTGGGCCAATTTATTTGGGGAAATTAATAATCACTTTTTTACTAACTCAGTTTTCTTTACATGATAAATCCATATATACACTGTTATCATAAATTAAGAAAAAATCACAAAAACAGCAAAAACTCCCTCAAAAATAAGCCAAACCATGTGAAATTTGAATATGTTGCCAAGTAAGAGTAGTTGAGTAAAACTGCAATATGCAAATTAGTGGAGCTGCGCTCGGAATACATCATCTGCAAGGAGCATAAAGGTCCATGTTTGAGAGCAACCCCACATATTTCACTGTGATAGTGACATCAGAAATCTGAGATAGCCAATTCGTAACAATGACCCAGGCATCATTTGCCTGCAGAACTACGATGGAGAGCCATTGGGAGACTAGAGGCAGGACAATGTCAAACAGAAGTGGCCAGATGGCTAAATGTGAGTCCCTCTATGGTTCATAGACTTTGGAGGCAATTTCAGACCACAGATTCGGCATCTAGGAGGTTCAGCCAAGGACGGCCAACTGCTACAACGAGCGTTGATGACCGATATTTAACATTATGTACAAGAAGGAATAGAACCGCTACTCCTACTCTTCTTAGGTCCTCCCTTGCTGCAGCCACCGGAAGGTTGGTGTGAACGTCAACTGTATGTAGAAGGCTTCACAAAGGGTGTCTGTATGTGAGGTGACCAGCCATTTGCGTGCCGCTCACATGACGCCATAGGTGGGATCACGTTTGTAGTGGGCACAACAACATGTCCACTGGACGCCCGACCAATGGAGGGCTGTTCTCTTTGCGGATGAGTCCGGGTTTAGTCTAGAAAGCCATAGTAAGCGTTATTTGATATGAAGAGAACCCGGAATCCGTTATCATCCATCAAACATCTGTGAAAGAGATGCATACAGAAGAGGCAGTGTCTGTGTTTGTGGTGGCATCTCTTTGGGTGGATGCACAGATCTCCATGTCTTTCCAAGGGGAACTGTGAGTGCTCAAGTTTATAAAGATGACATCCTTGATGCTTATGTGTGCCCATATGCCAGGGCAGTAAGTGATGCTTTCCTATTACAGGATGACAATGACCATACAGGGCTCGCATTGTAGATGATTATCTTCAACAGGAAACAATTATGCTCATGAACTGGCCAGCTCGATCCCCGGACTTGAATCCTATCGAGCACGTTTTGGATGGTTTAGGGAGACGTCTAGCTGCTCTCAGTCCTCCCCCTCAGACCCTTGCCGTGCTTGCACCTGCTTTGCAAGAGCAATGGCTCTCGCTTCCTATGGAACTGATAGACCACATAATTGAAAGCATTACACATTGTCTGTATGTGCTGTATTGCTTCGAGAGGTGATCATATTCCATATTGAAGGTTCTTTTCCTATAGCAAACTGACACCTTCGATTTGTTCATTT
>KK119544.1:459323-476378 GCA_000611955.2 Stegodyphus mimosarum | reverse complement strand
GCCTTATTTATTTTGCACTTTTAGTCTGAATATTATGATTTGGCTTTTCTGTCCTGAAATCCCTAAAATCCGCACAACCTCTAATCCCAAGCATTGCGGATTTCTGGACTTCTACTGTATTGTAATTACGAAAAATTTCAGGTAGAATAAAGAACTTATTTTCCGAAAACGAATTCTGAAATAGATTCAGAAGAAATCTTCTGATGGCGTGTGAACGTACATATGTATGTATCTCGCATAACTCAAAAAAGAAAAGCCTCAAAATGTTGAAATTTTGTACGAGGGTTGTTTTTTTTTTCAACCTCCGATCGCACAGTATGATGGCCAGGTATGCGGCAGGTGGTTGGTGTGCGTAGCAGTGGCGGCTCGTAGCTAAAATTAGTGGGGGTGCTGTTCCAAAAATTTTAACCTTTGTTTTAAACCTGTGTAAAGGGAAACAAACATGTATAAAAAGAAAATTTATTTGGAAACTTCCATGAAATTTTACAAAAGAAAAATTAAACATTTGTTAATTACTTTAAACTAAATTGTTACAGTTCAATCTTTACCTATTCATTTAAAAATGAAATTCATTCTTCTTGTTTTAATTTGCGCGATGAGATCAGTAATTTTCTCCTTGATCTCTGGATGACAACTGAGAAAATTTTTCTATATTGAAGGCATTGCAAGCGCATTTAGTCTTTCCGAATTCATAGTGCTTCTTAGAAAAGTTTTTATTCTTTTCAATATTAAAAAGCAGCGTTCTGTCTCTGATGTAGTCATGGGAACTGTCAAACGAATTTTTATCAGTTTTGTAATTTCACTGAAAACATCATCTAGATTATTTTCCAAGATAAATTTCAGTAGCTCAATTAATTTGCAGTATTCATGAATATCAGACCTACAATAGAATACTTTTAGTTCAGTTTCAAGCTTTCTTTGTAAATCATCGGATATGCTTCAGTGGTCAGTACTATTTATTCTGCAGGATGCTGTTTCCTAAAACTAGCGATACCTACAATAGAATACTTTTAGTTCAGTTTCAAGCTTTCTTTGTAAATCATCGGATATGCTTCAGTGGTCAGTACTATTTATTCTGCAGGATGCTGTTTCCTAAAACTAGCGAAGCATTTCTTGTTGAATAATTTAGCAACTGCTAAGTGTTTAGTGGAAGAATATCTTTCCATTATATCAATACATATAAAGTCACATATTTCCTTAGCTTCTGCCTTCAGTGTCTTTGAAGAATTCTCACAGTACTTTGAGTTTCTTAATTCTAAAATAGCAGTTTTGAAATTTGCTATATATTCATTAACTTTAAACACACTAATTTCTCTGGATTGCATTTGGTTATATATTATTTCAACATGAGGCATAATCTGATAAAAAAGCTCTAACGAAAACTTGAAATTATCATCATTTAGATATTTTGAAATTCCTGTTGCCTCTGCAATAGTTTAATCTGCATTTGATGTTGAGTGAATTTCAGCAAGGCAATTTTTTAAAGGTTGCAAATTTTCATGAATGTGTTTATGGTCCGTATGTTGAAGTTCCACCTTGTAGAGGAAGGACGTGGAATTCTAACGGCCATATGCTTCCCTAGAAGGACACACGTTGCGGTGATCTTGAAAAGAATGTTGGAATAGCCAGAATGTTAAAAAAAATTATTTTACCGTTTCTTGAAATACTTGCTGCATTTCTCATTATAAAATTTAAGTTGATGTACATAACAGTGAATGAAATGTGCATTAATATAAATTGCTTTTATTTTTGCTTGAACTCCAGCTTTTTTGTCGTTAATGACATTTGCACCATCAAATGTCTGAGATATCAACTTTTGTTCATTTCCTTGAAGGATTATGTCCAATTGTTCTAAAATACATTTTGACATGCCATCTGCAGTTTGATTTTCTGGAATAAAGAATCCCCCAAAACGCTCAAATATTTCCCTATTCAATACATACCGTAGAACAAGGACCATCTAAGTGTGTTTCGAAATATCTGTTATGTCATCAGCCATTAAAGCTACAAGCTTTCCTAATTTCCGTCCTTATCTCCCCATGGTATATTTGAAATAGACAGTCAAGTATCTCGTTGTGAATGGTCTTAGAAACACCTTTGAAGACTGCACTGGTTTCTAAGTGATTCTTCAAATCTGAATCGAATTTAGAGGCAAAATTTACTAATCCTCTAAATACCCCTGGATTTACTGAATCGTCTTTTTTATCATGTCCACGTAAGGGAGTTTCCGCAAAAGAAGATGCAGTCTATTATTTTGCACAAAATTTCACGGTTCTTTTTAATCTTTATGTTATGCTCATTGACTGGTAGTCTGTATCCCTCACCATGTTTCTCTTTAATTCTAACGGTTCCTAAAAGTGACAGTGAAACTACATTATCAACATGTTTCTTTGGCTTCTCAGTTTTTTCTTTCATTTTGTTTATATTTCTGAAACCATCTTTAGTCCACGTTACATCACCTCCAAACAGCAAGCACGAGAAACAAAACAGAATATTTTTTACTTCACAACCGCAAAGCCAATTTTTCCGTTGGTACCATTTAGAATTGAAACTACGAATATATTTCTTCTTGTTGCGTATGCCTGGCTGACATATTAGAATATCAGGTGTTGAACGACCTCTTTTCTTAATTGTAATTTTCTCATGGAGAGGCAGCTGTGAAAACGAAAGCTCTTGAAGTTCACTTACAGTCACAGAATTTATTACTTGAGGATGCAAGGACATTAAAGTTTTCTGTCTGTAAAATAAAAGAACCGAAAAAAATGAATCAAATAGAATAGCTGAAAAATAATCTAACCAAGAATATGGTGTAAGATTTTTAAACACAGCTTACGCGGAGTAAAGAAAAAGAACCAGCTCGAAACGACACTCCAGATTCGGCACTGCAAAAGCGACAGTGCTCGTCTCCCTCTCAGCCGCGTACGCTGCTTCCTAAGAGCGCATGCGCAGAAAAGCCAGATACCACACGCGCGGAGTAAGAAATAATCACGTTTCCAGAATTTCGGCACTGCAAGAGCGGCAGTGTTCTTTTATCTCTCTGGCTCCAGTGCTGCTTTCTGTGCGCGCATGCGCAGAACAGCCAAACACCACATCGCTGGAACTGTGAAGCGCAGTTCCGCGCAAAGTCTTTCGTACCTTTTTCATAAACTGTATGATGGCTACTGACATTAAGTTTAAGGATTATATATTGTAGAAGTATAAAGAAAGAATTAAAGAAAAAAGGGCTCACTATATTAAATATTAAAAATAGTAATAAGTGGAAACAGGGAGTGCTGCAGTTCCACAGTGCTTATTACGAGCCGCCACTGCACGTAATATTACGGCCGAGGGTTGACAGCTTCAAGAGTTGACTTAGCCCGAAGGCAAACACGCGCTACTAAGGATTCCTAGCATACTTCCATATTCTGGTTTACAACGGGAATTAATTCCGCTCTTACCGTAGCTTATCACGGGATCCCACGATGGGCCTTACACATAAGGCTCATCAAATTGGTCTACCATAAATGTGAATAACTTAAGATAAAATATAATAAAATAAGAAAACACTGAGACTCATTGTCTCTGAATCTCACTGGCGGGTGAGGATGCAATGACAGATTGTCCTATCAGGGGTGTGTCTATAATGAAGTAAGTTGAATCTTCCTTAAATACTTTTCCTAACTCATTTGCATTCAACGCGATTCTAAAACCTCATTCTGGTGGGGAGTTGTAAGTGCAAACAGGAATTGATAGGAAAAGTTTTTCAAATTAAAATAACTGTTATACAATTAAAATATACCTTACAAGTTACTGCATTTTATGCCGACGAAAGACCATGATTGAACATCTGATGGCATTAACTTTCGTTCTCTATTTAGAAAACTAACGTTGAACACTGGTGAGAGCTGACTGGAGTTTGATTTTTTGCGTGTCGCTGTCTTAAGGAAACGTCTAACTCAGTGAGCAAAACAAATAAGTCCATGGAGGCAAACCTTATCAAAGATCATTTTTAAAGTCAATGAAACACACTTCAAAACATACTAGTTGTGTATTTATTTCAATAAATTGTCTGTGCATGTGTAATAAATACAGAATTAATATACAGAAATACAGAATAGAAAGTAGTAATACTTTTTTGTTAAGATGTAAAATCCTCTTGGTGAAAGCAATGAACATCCCCTTAAGTTTTTAATAATTTTTAACTAAAACAATAACCGAGAGAGGAAGCTTCTTCCTCGCGTTGATCAACGTAACATGATTTAAACGAAAATTAAGTCTGTTTTAGCTTTGCAAGTAAATAAATGAGTGATGTCTCGAATTTTATTTTTAAAGAAGTAAAAGGCTGCTTAAGCAGTTTCATCCGATACTTGAAGAAACCTGCAGATTTTCCTGCGATGGTATAAATTAAGTTTAAGAAAGTATAACATAAAGCATACAAGGTCTATCTGCCTAATGCCCATCCCAATTTTGACTGAAGGCATTTCAGGGGTTCGTTGTTGGCTGATGAGATGTAGTCCACCTACATCTCATACCAGCATTCGCTTGGCCGACAGAAAGTCTATGTATGTAATGGTAACTGATGATAAGGTAGTTACAAATGTAATGGGAAGAGCACGTATTCAACAAAATATTACTGCCATATATTTAATTATAAAAATACAGTACTTCTCAGAAAGTGTTTTGGATACCTTTTTATGACCCAATTTGTATTTAATATCTAAAGTACTTGCTTAAACTGATAATTTTTAAGGCAAATATTTTTCTTTTTGAACAGGCTACAGAGAAAAATATCCTACTTTAATTCGAGGAAATTCGGAATTGGATAATAATATAAATTCTCAGAGTCATAATTGGGAAGACGCTCAGAAACCACTATCGTCCTATCATTTTCCTCCTTCGCCATTCAGTAGATCAGATTTTCCCTCTTATAGTACCATTCATTCAAACTGCCAACTGGAATACCCATATGTACCGAGTCCGTGCATATACTGGAGTCCACCTTCTATGGAACGGAACCCATATCATTATCCAAGGATGGAGCCTTTCTATAGAGAAAGGGAGTGGGAATGTAAAATGCACAGTATGGCTTTTCAGTATTCCATGCCGCAGTCTGAGCACCCTAGATATCCTTCAACATGCGGCAGCAGGCCTTTCGTGACGTCAGAAGAAAGTTCTAAAAGATGGGATCCAAACTTCTATCAAAATAGTGGTCCGAAAACGGATATTAGAAATGAAGGCATTTCTTCTTCTGAAGCTGCCGAGGATGAGATAGTTATTGACATAAGCTGCGAAAGAAATGAAGTCCATGGAGCAGTGGATAGAAATAACCAGGAAATCCAGCTAAAAACAACTATAGAGAGCGATAACAATTTTCAACCAGCTGAAAATAGAGAGAACACTTTTCAACAAGTAAATATGTTGTATTTATATTTTATATAATTATATTGAAATTAAGTTTTCCTAGACCGAATGCTTTAAACCTTTTAGCATATTTTAATGGTATATAAAATGTAAATATATAATTTCCAAAGTATGTAACTATATTTTTCAATCTTTTTTGATGAGCAACGGGATTTCTGTTATTGAACTATATTTTAAAATCCTCTTACGTTTAATTTTAAGAACTGATAACGCAAATAAAGATAAATTTATAATTGATGTATCTTATGAGTTCTGAATAGGAAAACAGTATTTTTAGGTTCTATAACTAGAAACAAAATTGCTATTCGCCTAGAGACTAAAGTCTTGCACCATTAATACTTTGCTGTAAATAAAGTCGTGGTAATAGTGCCAGTTGGAAATTGCTCATTAGTTGAAGCCGTGCCAATCCTCAGAGGGCCAAAACCCGTGCAAGGTAGGATCTGTTTTTATCTTCATGCCATAAGCAAATACTTCACCGGGGTGATATTGCTAATGGTCGCAGTTCGAGGGAAGTGATGAACACTTGATTGAAGTACGCCTAAAGTGTGTTTAGCAAATCCAAACAGCGATTGTGAATTATCTTTGAGATGCCCCATAACACAAAAGCACGAGAATATCTTCAAGACTTTCATGAAGCCTTTAAGAGCGATGTGTTGCAATACCGGATACTGCATCATAGAACAGCGCCTTTTTCTCAGTGCAGCACTTTCGTTCCGCTCAGTGCAGCAACTCGCCGTCTAATCCTGGTGAGAGATGGAGTCAGACCGAGGTCTTTTCAATATCCGTGGGCGGATTGACCACGAAACATTATTTGGTAGAATTTGAAATCAGTCGTTAAAATTGTAAAGAGTTTGCTTTTCTCTTACTGTGTGCCTTCGCAGAAACTGATTCTTCAAAGCATGTTACGATGATGTTATGCTTCACGGCTTCAAAAAAAAAATAATAATAATAACAAATGGTACCAGAACTGAAATGCGGTAGAAGATATAAGTCGTCACCACAAAGATTTGCTGATTGGATCCTCTCCTCCCCAGTCACTTTTTAAATGGAACATAATGTAAGAAATTATCTCAGTCCATATCGCACACCTTCGTGATGTAATTAGTAGAAAGTACGCCCAGCTGACAATCAGAAGGTCCGGAACTCGAGTTCCGGAGAGGGCAACCCTGATTTTTTGTGTTTCCCACTCCGTAAGCACTCTTCAAAATATGCGGTACAGGAACCTGTTCTAGAGTACTTCCTTTTCGTAGTTGCTCCATTTTCGTCAGCAGCTTTATAGGTAAAATATATAATAATGAGCTTCTCGTTTCTGTGGTGATGTTATAAGGTATTTCTTCCGCCTTCTTAGCATGCCTTCATGGTGTAGTGGTCTGGATGCTCCGTGCGTATTCGAAAGGTCGGTGGTTCGAATCCCGGTGAGGGCCTTGCTCATTTTTTCATATTTCCAGCTTCAAAACAATACCTAATGGCCATACCGTGGCGCCAGAACTAAAAAAGGTGGTGGATACTGATTCTTCACCACCAGGGTTTGGCGATTGGGTACCCTAATCACCAATCGCCCTTTAAAAGGAGGAGTATATAAGATATTTCTCCCGACTTCTTGTCATGCCTTCATGCTGCAATAAAATACTGTAATAAATAAAGGAATGGTCAGCACGTTCGACGCGTATTCGAAAGGTCCGTGGTTAGAGTACCGGCGAGGGCATTGCTCATTTTTCACGTCTCCTGCTTTCAAAAAGGCCCACCAGCGGCCGAGCGGTCAAGACGCTGAACACTGGTAGTTCGGTCCGAGGTTCGAAACCCGCGAACGGGCTGGCTGCGTGGGCGTTTTCGTGGTTTTCCCCATGTGTAACGTGTATACGAGCCAGTTTCCCTTAGAAAGTCCTCCACGAAGGCATCCCTCCCTTTAGGCAGATAGCCCTCGTGTGCTCTGCCATAATTGAATAACCTAACCTAACCTGCTTTCAAAATAATGTCTTTACAATGCATACCGCACGAAATATATGCAGGAAATTATAATTTATGCCAACAGAACCTATTGCTCAATAGTGTACCTGTACTGCAGTTTGTTCACACACATTTTATTGCAAAATAAATTTATTTTTCTCCCCTCTGCCTAGCTTTACATTTCTGCCAGGTATTTTCAATTCTGAGAGAAAAATTTACTTTCATTAATATTTTTCTAATTGTTTGGAAAAAAGTTCTTTTGGTATAATTAAATAATTTACAGTTTAAATCATTTTTTAATTCTCCAGGACTAAATTGTGATAATTATTGTAAAGAATTCGTAGAAGTTTTTATTGATAATTGCACGTATATTAATCAAACTCATTATTTATTTAGGTACATGAAACCGATGTATAATACCGTGACTCATGCACTGTTGATAATCTGTTAAGATTGTAAGACCGATACGATGAGAAGTGTTTCATCTTGTTTATTTAATTTATATTTTATTATTATTCCAATTATATTTGTTTTTTGTTCCTTTTTGCTTATCTGTTAAACTTGTTGATGATATAGTCGTATTATATGTATGAAATCTTTAATATGCTTAAATAAACTTTTCAAAATTTTAATATTTCATATTTTAATTTTGACTCAAAGTCATCTGATAACTGATAATAAAAGTACTTTATTGACAATAAAGTTGCTTTATCTGATATTATTTAAGGTAACTTATTTTTATATACATTCTAACAGGATTGATGGTAACAACAAAGGTCAGCAGTCAAAGTTATGCTCTTCGCAATGCTCGAATTCAGTGACGTTAGTTATATTATAGAACTGGGAAAAATTGGAGACATAATTACGTTTAGTTCGTATTTGAAATTTTTGCATGGAGAATATTATGAGTCAACGAAGTCGCACGCTCAAAACTTTCTGGTCAGAAAGAGCAAACCTTGTAACCTTGTAACTTTGGTCACAACTTTAAGGCGTGGTGAGACATGGCAAAATTGACAACTTTCGTAATACAATGTGTGGTGGAATGTGAAATGCCAACGCTGAAACATAGTAAGTACGAAGAACATGGTGAATGAAAAATTGCTTTAAACACAGAATTTTTACGATAAATAATGTTTGATGCTTATAAGAATTGTTCAAGTGTAACCAGTAACTGCAATATGTGCATCACAACGATAACGTACCTTGTTTAGAGATGTAGGCTGACTCTACTGAAGATCTTGCCGCCCGAATCAGAATCGTTACTGCAGAAGCACGTGATATGCCGGACACCTTTCAAAATGTACGCCAATCAGTTGGAGGTCATTGTGATACCTACGTACTACAGTTGGAGGCCGTTCATTTGAATAGCTCTTTTAAATGTCAAAATCTCAAATATTATGCCTTGTAAATAAACCGTTTATTTTTTCTCCATGTTCTTCATATTTACTGTATTTCCACCACGGAATGGATTACGTAAATTTTATTTTTGTGGTGTTCTATCCCCCCTTTTTAAGTTATGACCGTCAGTTCTATTACACCGTGTATACATAATTCTTATTCTTTAGTTTGTTACTTTTAAATTTCGCTTTTTACAAATGTTTTTGCTGATTATTAACTTTTCGACTTTGTTTTCGTAATGAATAGAAACTAAATGATCGACAGAATGAAATATAATCAGTCGTATGAGTTCATTCCTATTACAACTACCCCACAGTAACCTGATGTTTCGATTTAATTTCACCTTATACGAAAACAGAAATGTACAAGATTTAATATTACATTATAATATTACAGTATATTAATATATATTGTAAGATTATAGTATCAGCTTTGTAAAACGAAGTTATTCATAAGTCCATATAAAATTTAAAAAATTCATAGTAAAAATATACTAAGAAATAGATACTAAATTATATTACCCTAAAAAATGTTAAATATATTTCCCAAATTTGGAATGTGTTCCGCCTTTTAGAAATAGTAGAAATATGTGGGTCACTGGTAGGATTTACTCGAAACGTCATTGGAAAGCTGGCGCTTCTTTCAACAAGACATTTGTCCATCTCATTACGACATATAACATTATCAAGATCATTTACGAGAATATCAATCCCATTTTGAACCTAAAACATAGGCTGTTATCCAGAGGATTAAAACTTATATTTATGCGCCCCTTTGCCTCTAATCTCCAGCAACTTCACAACCGTATAACCGGTGCTGTGAAATCTAAACGACCGTAATACGCTGGCACGGAAGTGGGGCGAAATGGTTTGTCGCATGAATGTCCACTGTGTAATAAGTTAACTAACATGAAAACCACATTTGTAAAACATGTAGGAAAAAAAGAAACTTAAAAACTTGGTTTTTCTTTGTTTCAATGTAATAAATTTTGAAAACGGTTACATAGTACATTTGTTGTGAATATTTTAAATGTTTCATGAAATTATTAATAACCCTGCACAATTAGCTGTGCAATGCTATTGTGCACCACCTGTGCAATGCTATTGTGGAGATAGTGATAAGGAGCGCTCCTTGCGCCCCCGCGTGTGTGCCGAAAATACGTCAACCCTAGGTAGAAGTGCAGAGAGAGAAGAGAGACCGGCTGTTCGAGCAGTAGCATGCATATTTGAAGTCTCGAAATAAAGATCCGTTTTTACTGTGTAATATGTCTGCTGAAAGTTCTTGATGAATACAGAGAAAACATTTAATGTAATATGGGCAGCTAGAACCCTGTGGGATCTACAACAATCACCACACTATTATATGTTACTTTAGAACTGGCAGTTCAGGGTCTTTCCATCCTCCCTCATTTTCGATCGTAATATATGTCGTCATCATCACACACCACTTGTTTTCTCGAACTCGTTGAAGATTACAGTTCAAATCTACCAAGGTCTACCATACATCTACAAGTCTTCATTCGCTCGCTTTTCACAAAGCTAAATATGCTAAACGGAAATGATGCACGCAAAAGACAATTAGGGAACGACTATCTGCCACAGATGTGATTATTTAGATTACAAGGCAAGCTGGTGGGGGGAAAACGCCTTAAAGGTGTCTTTTGGGAAATAAAAAAATGGATCCCCAGGGATTACTCTATCGTAGGAAATACAGCAGAGTTAAATCGTACTTGGAAAATTGTTATTTGAAGAATATGAGATGCTTAAAAGTATAAATAATATGTGCATAAAATTTTTCTTCTCCGAAGAACCCGCAAAATTAAAATGTTGAACTCCAGGAAGGACGTTTAAAAAGGGACCGCTTTGACAAACAGAAAAAGAAACAGCTATCAAATAAGAAATATTTGTGCGATTTAGTAAAAAATATGAAGTATTGTTCCTCTGCAAATCATTGTAAAGATTAGACTGCATGATCAGCCAGGCTGCATGATCAGCTTGGCTATCCGGGTTCAGAAACTTTTCTGTTGGATTCTAAAGATGTAGTTACCAATTACAATTCACGTCATTGTCTCACATAAAGCGAGTTGGATGGATGATTTAAGGGCAAGAAAAATCTAAAAATTAGAAAGCTAAAACCGAATCCCGATTATAAGCAGTATGCGTCCATACTTCCCTCTGGAATTTGTAGACCCGATGCTGCCTTGTTGTTGATAATATTCATTATCATAAAAAAGAATAACCCTCTCGATCTGCGGAAAGAACTATTTTATCGAACGGGCTTATCCTGTGTTTCTAGCATGGTACAATACTGATCAGCGTTTATGGTGTTCGCCAGTGTTGTAAAACGTCTATCAAAATCACATGTGCGAAAGCGCAGATTGTAGAAGCTACGATATTTTAAACAAAAGGTGTCACTTTCTTCTTGCATTAAAGACAACAGCTCCATTGCAAGAAAGTTCATCTATAGGAAAGAGGAGATAAAGCACGTTTTGCTTCCGATTACAATACGGTCAAGGGAGTCCTGTCTGTCTTCAACATACGCTATCGGAATACAAAACAAGTTATCATTTGTGGAGCTAAGTTGCTAATTGATAATTCATTTTGCATTCCTCTACTACAAAGGGTTACTGGAAAAAAATCATGGACCATCGAACCATCAGCATGGCTGTCCCAAAAGATTGTTGACTCGGGTATCTTCTCTTTCTCCAGAGTAGTCGTCTAGAGCAGGCATGTGAAACTCAGTACCTCAAGGGGGGCAAGTAGTCATCAGTGCATAATAATGCCAGCCGGAAA
Source organism: Stegodyphus mimosarum (assembly GCA_000611955.2). Classification (NCBI taxonomy): domain Eukaryota; kingdom Metazoa; phylum Arthropoda; class Arachnida; order Araneae; family Eresidae; genus Stegodyphus; species Stegodyphus mimosarum. The sequence goes on along the minus strand of KK119544.1, from coordinate 464,841 downwards.
AAATATATGCTTAATAATGTATTTAAAAATCATAAACACATATAATCTAACCTACTACAATAGTTCTTTAAAAAAATAGAAAGACTGTAAGGAATTCCTCCTAGTAGATGCCAGAGTCACAGCCAGTGCAAATGGAGTAGTGGTAGGAGGCGGAAGAATTTAAGGGCGGCAAAATTTTTAAAATTTAGGAAGGAACAGAGCGTAAGAATTCGGCAGTTGCAGGGTTCGCACTGGGCGGCGAAAAGCCTGGTGCCATCCCTGAGTAGATGGATACGTACTGTTTCTTTCACAACACCTGGCATATTTTCTTCACTAAACGCTTTCAGATGTTTGGAGACATGGTGCTTGCGATTTTTAGGGAAGAGGTCCAATGAATGTCTGTTAACTTGGATCTCGCAGGTGACGCATTCCTTTTTATAAAACAGGTGTTTCACTCTCATACGTACTACCAAACATGGAAATTACGTACGCTAAAAATGTACGGATTTCTGGAAACCGCGCAGAGAAATAAATGTAAAATTCGGGGAACTTTTATTCATTTATATCACTGTGTTCAGTCTGAGTTTTGACCTAATGTTGTAATTTAGAGTACTTGCAATTTTTATAAATAAAAGCTGCCGTTATTGTGAAATATGCCTAACATTTTCATATGAGTAAGCTCTATGATATGAACAGAAACGAAAAAAATTATGTAAGAGAGCTGTATCAGTACAGTAAAATACGTTTTAACTAAACTTCGCTTACCTAAAATTTGGCTTAGCCGAAATGATGGAGAAAAATGTTGCTGAATCAGAGACTTCAATAACATGTCACCTCTAATTTTTTATAACAAATTTCTTTAAACTGATTCTGGCCCAGCATGTTGTCCAGATTTCTTCTCTGATTCTTCCCCTGCATATTGTCCAGATACCAGCACCAGATAACGAAACATGTGTTTTACACAAGCAAAAGGAAACTTTTCCCCTTTATTTTCTTCCCGCTATGTGAGAAAATAGACAAATTTTTCCCTATCTGCATGCGGTCTTTAAACAGCTTGCCGTTTGGTGAAAACGAGTATTTATCTTTGATTTTGGAGCAATTTGCTATTATGTTTTAGTTAGGATAAAGGCAAGACTTCTACTTCGAAGTTTACTTGTACTGTACATTTAGTTTGATGTTGACTTATTCTGTTTCTGGACATCATCATCTAAGTTTCGCCTGATAATGTATTAAACCTATAATATTGAGTGAAGCATCTTTTTTAGAAATTTGAAACATGAACAAAAATAAAACAGATGAGATTTTAAAGAGTTTAATTCAATTGACATTTAAACTTAGATAATTAACTGATATTAGCCTTCGTTATTAGACATTCCTCTGAAAAATAAAAATTACTTTAAAATGATAAAATTTAATAGTCATATGGAGTATATATAAAGCTAACACAAGACTAACTCAAAATACATATTGCCAGAAAACTAGTAACAGTTTATGATGTGTAAGAAAGGTTTTCCTTTGGCCAGTTGTAAATTTCAGTGGGTTATTTAGCATCTATTTTAAGACATGGAAAATTTCACTGTGGTTAAGGTTTGAGATCAGTCGATGTCCGGTTCCAGTAATTTGTTTTTAAGTGAAGTTATAATTCCAACAATAGCAGACTGGATTTTCTTACTGGAGTACAAATTCTTATACAGCTGAATTGCAATATTAACAGAAAATACTGCTAACAGAAAATTTTGATGTCCTGTTTTGTTTATTAGTTAGTAAAACTTATATTGGTACTAGAATACAGGATGAACGGGAGTACGTGAGAAATTCTGAGCTGAGGAAGAAAATTCTCTCGTCAAAATGTGAACCGATCAAAGAGGAATTTTCATAGGCTTGTATTCATTTAATCAAGATATCTTTAAATGGATTAGAAGCCCTTTTACCTGAGTGTGAAGAACACTAATAAAGATAATTGCTTTTGTTTTATCATCCCTAGACTCTTAGAGGCTGACGAAGGCTGATTGCTAGTCTGACTTTTAATCTCATGAGAAGCTTGGTTGTTAATGCGTTCTTTCATTTTCTCAGAAATATAATATCATATCATCCCTAGTGAAATATTTTTGGAGCACAGACGGTTGACTGATATATTCGGTCATTCCCGACAAGAAGAGAAAATACTCAGCCATTTAGGGAGAGGAAAAAGAAAAGAAAACTCATTTTTTTTTCTCTCTATCATGTCTTGTTGTTACGATTTTGCTCATCTTTTATTTATTTAGTTATTTCACTTTGTTTTTATGACTTAATTTTATTTATTATTAATTTACTCATTTTCAATCAATTTTTGTGATATTTTAATTCATTGTTTACTTAATTATTATTAGCTTAAGTTAGTAATATTTTCCTTCATATTTTATTTAATTAATCATTAATTACAAGAATAACATTTTCCTAGACATAAGTATAGGAACAGGGAACGAATAAAAAGTTAGATTTCTTAATTGTTATAAAACTGGCTTTTTTAAACAAAAAAGTGGAAAACCAGTTTTGTAACTAGAAGTATATGCCTACGACCAACGGTTCCAAAAGTAAAGACCGAGTTAGAACTTTTGCAGAGAGGTAAATAATAAATTGAACTAAAATAACGTATCACAAAAATTGAATGAAATAATAAAACAAATGAAAGTGAGTAAATTAATGATAGCAAGATGTGGTATCATTAGTTTACTCATCTTTAATAGTAAAATGTGTGGATGTGGTAGATGTGTACATAAAAGTAAATACTATTCTGAGAGCTATGGGAGACTATTCCTAAGCTTATAATTATTTCCTTATTTTGGCTTCTAATTATTTTAAAGCCTTTTTGACAAAATGGATAAAAATTAAGATTTACTGAAGGCTGGTAAACCTCTTAAATATTCCTCTTCTTGACGATATCTTGTTTTTACATAAGGTATTTCTTCTTCAGACTCCAGGTTTTCTATCATTTTTTTCTCTGCAGGAAAATCAAACATGCATTCTAACTAATATGAATAGTGATTTTCTAGCTGCTAAAATATATGTATTAATAACCGAATTTTCTGTAGTGTTGCCATTCAGTTACAGAAAAAAAGTGTCGGAGTTATTATGATTCTTCAGGATTCCGTTTGAATTCAAACTGTAGTCCTTCCCATTATAAATAAATAAATAAATAAAAATCTGAAATTTTTCAGATTTTAAAATACGCCTAGGTCGTTTTTTGACGTTTTGTGTGCTACCTTTATTTATTGATCAGTTACGTGCCCTGAGCTGTTGATTTATTGAACTGATTTATTGTCCTGAACTGATTTATTGATCAGTTACGTGTCCTCTTTTGGGCTCAAAAAAAAAAAAAAAATTTAAAAAAGGCGTATTTAATTTTGTCTGAAATGAAAAATTTTAAGATACATTATTAAATTTTCCCAGAAGGTAATACTTGAACACGTGGATTCTAAGTAGAAAAGGCGATTTAATAGCGAAAGCATTTGGAACGACAATAACATTTACAAACGATTGCTATAGTAGCCAATAGATGTCGCCACTAGATTCTGAATTACTCGTATAATTTTTGACTGGCTCTAATTTGCATTCTTGAATACATAAGCAAGTAATTTAATCAATGATGACTATTACTTTTTTTGATTATTCTTTTCTGTATTAACTCTTATACTAACTTCTACAACTTAAAATTACCACTTATGATAAGTTGCTGTATAATTATAATGAAATTGATGTTTAAATAAATCTTCAGCTATTGTAATTCTTTGAAGCGTTTTAGCTTTTATTTATATATTTATTTATTTTTTCAAATCATCACATTTCCTTATCATTTATTTACACTTACGCAGAGGAAGCATTCTGATATTAGAGGTTCCGTGTTTTAATCTTTTTTAATCAGATGACAATTGTTGAACCCGATAGAGTGAAAATAAACTTAACAGAAAGTAAAATTCAGCCAGCAAGGCAAATGCTATTAACTACGATTCTCGTTTCGTTTTTAAAAAAGATAATAAAGGTATTTTAATGAAGCAAGCATGATTTTATGATGAATTATGGAAAGTAATAATGCTTGTTATCTTCTCGGCATGGGAACAATTAAAAATTAGAAGTCGTCTAAAGACATTGTGGTAAGACAAGAGGGGAATAAGTGCTACGCGCAGCATCATATAAACAAATCAATACTTTTTTTTTTTAAAGAAAACATAATTAATCAGAATTTCTTGAAATTCTAACTAGCCAATTCGGAAAAATGGTGGATGCAAGCAGAAAAATCTCACTTTTGTGAAATGTTAATGGGAAAATTAAATTACCTTGAAATCTAGTAAGCATATTAAAAACTTAAAATGCATATAGACAGCTATAACAATGATACCATGTGCAACGCTTCTACCAAGTGCAACTATATATTTGTATAAAACTGTATGCAAAAGCATTTTATGTACCCAGAGCAAAAAAAGGGGGGGACAGTTCTTTATCTTCCCTTGTACTGTGCTGATTGACGATATTCAACTTGCGTTTTTCATGTCTGGAAAGCGCGACTTAGGATATGTATTAAATTTATAGATAGCATTTTTCTAATATAGATATTTTGAAACAAAATCGGACTTTTTTTGAAATGACATGCCAATGTTTTTTCATATTTCGATTCTACAACTCAAATTATGCCAAACTGCCAAGGTTTGTAAAACTCGCACGAGTAGTTTTTAAAATATTAGCTCTCAAAATTTTAGCTCCTGAATGTTAATTGAATTTAGAATATATTTATTAATACCTCCTTTTTTTATTAAACTTATTTGATTCTTCTTTTCACGTTTCGAAATTTATGTTCATTCTAAATAAAATTCACCCGTTTTTTATGATTTATTTCTTAAATTCGTATTTTTAAATAATTTTTATCAATTTTTCGAAAAAATTTTAAATTATAACCTATAAAAGTTTTACTATCATCTTAAAGTAGATATATTTTTAAGGATAGCCGCAAAAATTTAATTTATTTTATTCAAAATTTTTTAAGATATACGTGAATTTACATATGGGCGCGTTTTGAAATTTGGCATATTTGCCATAAGCGATAATAACGCCAAATGTGGCTTCCGCACTTTGTTAAAATTATTTGAAAGTATGAACGATGACCTTTCTTTCCGCTCCTTTACAATTAAAAAAAGGAAAGGAAAATAGGTTGCTATACATTGAGAAATTCGCAAAGTGAATTATTCTTGGCGCAAACTGAAAAAAAAAAATGCGCCAAGATAAATTTTTTAATTTCTTCGTAAATTTCTCACCAAAAACTACAAAATTTAATATTTACGCATAATTTGAGTCGTAGAATTGAAATAAGGAAAAAAATGGTATGTTATTTCAAAAAAAGCCCGATTTTGTGTCACAATACCGACATTAAAACAATGCTTTACATAAATCTAATATATATCCTAAGTAGCGCTTTCAAGACATGAAAAACGCAGTTTGGATTTCGTCAATCGGCTCAGTGGAACGGGAGAAATGGAACTGCCCTCCTTCTTTTTTGCACAGTGGACCT
>KK119544.1:424057-453614 GCA_000611955.2 Stegodyphus mimosarum | reverse complement strand
ACGTTACTAGTTAATATTCTGTGATAACATTATTGTCTACGACGTTGCTTTATTCCTGCAGATTGTGCTGTCACGCCTGTGTGTATTAGAGCCAATTTGCTCCTTTAAATATTTCTGCGTAGCCTTTCGTTAACTAAGACTTGGATTTAGTTTTAATTTAAAGTTCTTCTTCTTAATTGTACTTAATAAATGCTGGTCGGTTTGTAAGCACCAAGAGTGCCTTCTGTTCAGCTTATTTGAGTTCTTAATAAAAGTGTCTTTCCCACCCTTCTTACGTTTCACTTTTCTTAACGATAAGTCGCTTAAATCTACATTAAGTCTCGATTTAGTGTATGTTACCGCAAGAAGTGAGACTCTAAAATTTTAACAATAACAGCTTGCTTTTATTAACTGGATTGATTGTAATTCTTTTTTTAGAGTAAAGAAATATTTGCATCATTTTCCCGTTAATTTGAATTTTAAAGAAGTTAATTCTTAAGAATTCAGAATCTTAGCAAAACCTACTATTATGCATATGCACTATTGAATATATTATGCATATGCGCGAGTTCAATGTACATTTCTCGTACAAAATTATATTTTTAACTTCATTTATTTATTTATTTATCTTGTGTGCATAATCTAGGTACGAACAGAACTTTCTTATTACAAAAATATTAATTTGAATATTTTGATGGATTCACGAGTTTCACTGGGCAAGAAAAGTAGTTCATAACAAATATCAGGTGTACATTTATAAAACAGAATAAAAAGTTTTAGATTATAGACTTCTTTCGATGTAAATTGAAAAATACATTTTTCTCTAGAGCCGTGGTCTCAACCTCAAATTGCACGCGGGACAAATGCACTACATGAAAGTAGCTAACGCGACGGGAAAAAAAAAAAAAAAGAAGAAGAAGAAGAAAGTTAACATGTAAGGTATTTATTTTATCTAACCAGTTATTTTATGTTCAGTATCTATACTGTCAATTCTCCCTTTCCATTTTCCTGCTAAAATCCAAATTTTAATTCGTGTGTATTTAAATGATATACAGAGGCTGTTCGCACATTTTTTAGACGATGTATATTGTATTCACAAAACTAAATTACATAAAATTCTTGTGTTTTAAATGTTCTATTTGACATCCCTTATTCTGAACTATCTTTCGACCTCGCAATTTCCAGGATAATAATGCCTTTTGAAGTATCAGAAGAGGTATTCTATCCCATTCCTCCCGAACAGCTTTCCAGAGTCCTGTTAGGGTTTTGGGACAACGTTTCGATAATGCAGTTTTTAAAAGTCCGAAAGCACAAAAATCCATAGGTGACACATCGAGAGATTTAGTAGGGATATCAGTGAAGGGTATGGCCTCGATACCAGTTTTTTGTTCCATTTCTTTTAGGAAATTTACAGTGGATTTTGATGTGTGATGTTAGCTTTGTCCCGATGGAGTCTCACAGATTGATGGCACTGTGGGTAAAGCGATGGTATTTCATTCAGAAAAATTGGCGATAAAATATGTTCCTGGTAGTATTTGGAGTTAATCTTGACACTTTTTTGCACTCTCTTTATTTTTAACTTGCCATTATAAGAAAAACCAGCAACAATCATGAATCCCTAAGAAAAACTTTGTTTCGATTCTTTGAACCATGTACTTAAATTTTTTTCTCAGCTTTTATGATAATAAGTGGCTCTTTTTTTGTTACAATCACTTAAATACACCCATGCTTCATCTATTGTGACAATTGTTTTCCATTTTTCTTTGGATAAGTGTTTCTCATATAGAATTCTGCAGCGTGTCCTGCGTCGAGCGATATGCTTTGGAAGAAGACGATGCACATTGCGTTTTTTCGCTTACTTAAGATTTAAATCAACGTTTATCGTTTTGTTTACAGTGGACATCGAGCATTTTAATGATTTTGCAACTGTCCTTTGACTAGGGGGATTTTTTTTTTAACATTAAACAACGTACCTTTGCAATAGTGGAAGATGTCCGTTTTTTCCTTGGATACAAGAGCGTAAATGTAGCCTTGGAACCACTGCTTTGTTAAATTCGCCGTTTTGAATAAAAACAAAACTTTCAAGCCACAGACGATAATTTTGACTTTTAAAAACACAGTACAATTGCAATTACTTCTTTTGCCGCAAACGATTTTTTATTACCGCTTACCAAAATCGTCTAAAAAATGTGCGAACAGCCTCTGTAGCACTTAAAAGTTGTTTTTAGATTGCTTAGTCAGAGCGCGTTCCGCTTGCTGAAGACCACGTTACTAGTTGATATTCTACGTCAGCAATCTGTTTTCGGCGTTATTTTATTCTTGCCAATAGTGCTTGTCACGCGGACTTGCGCAATAATTATTTCTATGTAGCCTTTGGGCTATCTTAAGATTTAACTTAGTTTCCTTATTTTTGAGTCATGCCGTAAATGCTGGCCGTTTTTGTAAACACAAGTTATATTGAATTCTTAATAAAAAAGGTCTTTTACATCCTTCTTCCGTTTTTCTTGTTTATCTAAACATAGCGATAATTTGTTTATGTCTACGCACAGAGTCACGACTTAGTGGATGTTACCTACATATTTATCAAAACACACATATAAAAAAAACGCAGGGAAAAATTCAAATTTATACTTATTTTCTACCTGAAATCTTAAAGTTGGTATCTGCAAGAAATTTCTGTCGGTTACAGTTTGTAATCCAAGCACACTGAGAGCTAAATGCTAAAATTACTTGACTGAAATTTATTGGAATAATTGCAGTGTATTGAAATAAGTACTAACTAACTTACTTTCAACTTAAACTACAAAAATATACAAAAACTTTCTAAGCAGTACAAAACTTGGGAATAAATAGTAAAGCCCATTCTCTTTCTTTTATTTATTAGATTTTCCTACGATGCATACAAAAAAAATTATATTTGTATGTAAATTATGATAGACTTCTTTGTTTCTTACTACAACTTTCATCTACAACGAACGCATCATGGCGTTTTGATTTTCATAAAGTTTGAAATCTTGGAGGAATATTTCTTGAAAGCGCATTCACCACAAATTGTAAATATTCATTTGCTGTCTGATTCTTTTTGTAGAATGATTGATTTTCAGCTACGGGAAAAAAACTGTTCACATGTAAATGTACTCCCACACATAGCGATAGTACAAAAATTCGTATGAGAATATTTAACTTTTCACCAGTACTAATAAAATTTAACCATATTTGTATTTTTAAATCTTTGAATAACATATTTAAGTATCAATTAATTAGCTCCAATTCTAGATTTTCCGGAGAAATATTTCAGACTCATTTTTGGAATGAAAATAACTCAAAACTGGACTAAAAATTATTAGAAATCTTTGAACTTCTTCTTATAATTCTTGCCATAATAATGCTAATCAGTTTGTAGAGACATTAGGCTATTTCGGCCTAATTTGTACAAGCCATTTGTAATTTTAAATCTTTTGGCCTAATTTGTTGTCTAATAATACTCTGGCCTAATTTCTACAGGCCAGAGACATTAGGCCAAATTTGTATTTTTAAATCTTTGAATAAGATATTTAAGTATAAATTAATTAGCTTCAATTCTAGATTTTCCGGAGAAATATTTCACGCTCATTTTTGGAATGAAAATAACTCAAAACTGGACTCCAAATTATTAGAAATCTTTAAACTTCTTCTTAGAATTCTTGTCATAATAATGCTAATCCGTTTGTAGAGACATTAGGCTATTTCGAAGCAGGAAAGATTAAAAATGAGCAATTCCTTCGCCGGGACTCCAAGCACGGACCTCTAGAATACACGCCTACTGTGCTGACCACTACACCACGAAGGCATGTTAAGAAGGCGGGAGAAATACCTTATATACTGCCCCCCTTTTAAAGGGCGAATGGGTATTAGTGGACCCCCATGGCCAAATCCTGGTGATGGAGAATCATCATCCACCATCTTTCTTTTGGTTCGGGCGTCAGATTAGAGACATTAGTTTACTTCGAAGCAGGAGACATGAAAAATGAGCACTGACCTCGCCGGGACTCGAACCACGCACCTCTGAAGCGTGCCGAGCGTGCGAGAAAAAATACCTTATAATTTTACGGGAAATGTATTTGCCGGCAGTATAAAATTGCTTCTGAGACCGCAAGTGGCCCGCAGGCCGACAGCTTGATAGCACTTCCTTACGGATTTCTCCATCTGCAAAAATTACTTTTACGTCATATCAAGTTATTTGTTATGTCGAAATGTATCGATATAAAAATGATAACACAAATAAGTCAGTGTTTATTCCCTCCTATTAGTAAGTCTCCTGGCCTAATGATCATTTACTTGCGTTGCATTCATAACAATACTTCATTTTCTAGGTAGATTGCTTCTAGGTACTGCCATTTTAGGTAGGCTGTATTTTTAGTCCAAAGGAGCGTTAGCTCAGAAGGGCTATTAATTTCGTTTTGGCATTTTGCGTCGATTCACTGTAGATGTTCGTATCACTTTTCAAATTGTTGCCACCAAATATTTTCGCCCTGTATTGTATTTAAAGAAATTAAATAATTAAGAATCTGTATGAAAGTATGTATGTTTCTCGCACTGTGATAAAACAACGGTACCTAGAGCCATCAAATTTTGAATAACGTAATCCTCTCCGAATATGGGCATCTGGAAGCCCAGATTTGGAATTTGGAATTTGTTTTATTGCCGATTTCATATTTTGTAACACTAACAAATTTTTTGTTAAGAAACTCAACGATCTCAAAACGAGGAATGGCAACACTGCATAAAAAAATTTAAAAAAAAAAAATTATCTCCAGCACGCAAGATTGTGCATCGGAAATTCTAAAGATATGCTCATTTTAAAATTATTTTGCGATATTGCTGTTGAACTGAATTTTATGGTTTGAGTGCGAAGAACATGATATTTAATAAAAAAGTGTAACTCACAACATATTAAAAAAACAGCCCTGTGGGCGTAATATAAAACCTGAAAGCTTTCAGATTTTTTAAGGGTTTATATATATATATATATATCCGTTTTATTTAACGACCGTTTATTATTTTAAAATGACTTCTAATTTTCTTTCACTACCGTGTACTTTTTTTAATTAACTTCCGTTAACGACCGTTTAACGACCGTTTATTATTTTAAAATGACTTCCAATTTATTTAACGGCCTTTATTATTTTATTCAAGTTTAACAGATCTTTTTTACTTTGGGCTAGGGAGCCCCCATTTTATGGTGTTTTTCCTAATTGTTTAATAGGACTAATAGTATTTCAGAAATTTACTAGGCGAACTATAATTTACTATAAATTACTATTAACGTTTTAAGGTTTCATTCCTTCTCGAATACTTTTCAAGTTTAAATTTCTTTACGTTTTAAAACATTTTTTGGGGTCATGAGGCAGTTTTGCAGTATTTGTTGCCTAGTTTCATATATGTATTACTATTTATTAAAAATTTTTTTAATTTTGTTGTATGTTACTTTTCTTCCATGCGTAGGGAAAAGGAACGCGCAATTGAGACGATTTCGATTAACATTAAATGATTTAATATATTTCATTTCATTAAATCATTTTACGCGTTTTTTGTCTCAATTGATCGTTAGTTGAAACGCGTGGAGATGATATTTCAATGGAAGTTGCGGAGTACTTTTCCCCTGACGAAACTGTAATGGGACTCTCAGTGAAATATTGCCATTTTGTTCTTTATGTACCTTCCCATTTTTCTTGCAACTTCTGCTTTTCCCAATTTTCTTAAAAATTTCAATTTTTAGTGGCATATATTTTTGAGTGATGTTTTATTGTTAATAATGAAGTTTTAATTATGTTTGATATGTAACCTTTGGCACTACCGTGCTTTTATGAATAGGATTCAGTGGGTTTCGGGTGTACTATAGCTTCTGCATTCTTGCTTGTTAATTATAGTATAATAAAATTTGCAGCTAGATGCGCAGTTTTTAAAACCTTGAAATACTATCGTTCAAGTATTAACTTTCTAAAGAAACTTATATATATATATATATATATAAGGCAAATATTTCCCAGCGGTGCTCTGGTGCAAAATGTCTGGCATTTTGAGTTCAGATACGAGCTTGTGTCGGGCAACTTTTATTGAAGGATCGGCACTCACAAAGCAGGATTTTGTTTTACGCTTTTAATTTATATTGTTAATTATTTATTATCTCTTCATTCTCATAACAAGATAACACTGCTCTCACCCGGTAGTTTGAATAAAACATCTAATGTGGATACCACATGACATCCTCGTACAGTCTATTAAATTATACACATTTTTTGCTGCACTTCATTTAAACTTATTTCTTAGAATTATTTTAATTAACCGAAGCCTCAAAGCAAGCTTAAAATGCCAATCAAAAATTTCAAATTTTGAAATTGAATATCCCGATCAAGTTTTGTCGTGCAAGTGTCAATCTTCTTATAATTTAATTTTTTCATAACGAGTATAAAACTTTGCGAAATATAGGTATAGGAACCGGAACGCCCATTAAAAGTTAGATTTCGTTATTTGTCGAAAATTAATTTTTCTTAAATTTGTCATTTCCAAAACATAAATATTTTCATCCTTTAAAACACTTCTGTAATTCGAAGTAGTTGACTACGACAAACGATTGCGAAAATAAATCCCGGAATTTTAAGGAATTTTAAGCCGGGTAAGGAGATAGGTTATTTATATATATATATATATATATTATTTAGTATATTATCTCCTTTCACAAAAATAGTTAGAATTCTGTTTAAATGAAGTAACTCATTAGCATATTAAGAAATTGGATCTTGAATAAATTTAAGATGGAAAATTTATAAAGGCATAATTAAAAGTGAAATATCAATAAATAATCAAGAAATCAAGTAATTATCGTCATTGACCGGAATTAGTCTCATTTTAACTACAGTAATGACACTATTTACAAATATTTTAACTGATAGTCATCTTACATATACCGCCTTTTAAGGTTTCGGAATAAATTTTCATATTCCTTTCAGCCAAATACTTAAATTGAGTATTGAACGCCAGCTTTTTTAAGACAAAGATAGGTAAAGTTATTTGGTACTTAATTGTTTTTAAGAATTTTAATAAGTAACAGAATTTCGTGTTGTAGATTTATTGTATCTGTAAAAATACTTTTACTGCGTTGTATTTGATTTAATATAGTATTACTAATAACTTTCTTGGATATGTTGGAAGTCCAATTTGTTAATTCGTTAGTACTAAAATTGAAGTCGTTTGTTTTATCAAACTGTAGAATCTTTTTGTTGTTAATTATTTGAAGATCTAGATAGTCGACTATATTTTGTGAAGTATTAGTTTTATTAAGAGCGAGGCATTTGTCAATTTTCTATCTTGTTAAAATTATTAAAGGCAACAAGATCATCTGTATATCTGTAAGTATGGGCATAGTAAATTAAATCGTGTTGTTGTAAATTTTTTGGAAGGTAAATTCTTTAATTATTAAAAAGATATTACCAACGCTTTTACTTGTGTGAGCTCCCATTTTGATGCCTCTGACTTGCTTAAAAAGTTGATTTTGAAATTGAATGTTGTTATTAAAAATAGTGCATTTAAGGAAGGTTTCCATCTATTAAAGCCTATAAGTGTGAAAGATTTTAGGCAGATCAAAGAGACAAGTATAGATTTCTTCTAATGGAAGCTAGGTATGTAAGTTTCCAAAGTCATTGCAGTTAATATTTTGTACGTCGATAGACTGAACGGTATTAATTACAGGAGTGTTGTTATTGATAATCCAGAAATAATTATATTCTGTGTTACAAGCATTGAAGATTAATTTACAAATTTTTTCAAGTACACAATAACAGTCTAGATTTTTCTTATAATTATTGGTGCCATTTGCAATGAATCTCAATTTAAGTACTGTTTTATGGAATTTAGGAGCAGCATGAAGGTTAGTAAATCTGTTATACCTCGGATTTATAGAGATTTTGAGTTTTTATTAAATGCTTTAATTGTATTAATTATAGAGATTTCTGCAGTGTTTGCTAGTTGGCAAGTATTGGCGTTAAAAAGTTCTTTACTGACTATTGTTGGTGAGAAAAGTTTTCATATAATGCTATATTCATTACTTGCTTTATCAGTTTTGGTGACAGCAGTTGAGACCAACTTAATTGACTCTGAAATTTTATTGTTTCAGTTCAGTTTTAATTTGCTTAAGGATTTTTTCATCTTAATCATTTTTAAAAGGTATCAATAGGCAAATTAAGCTGATAGCTGCCCTTAAGGATAAATTCGTTGATGCCAGTTTCTAAATTTTTGTAACAGTAATATTTGTTGACGTATCTGACTGGTCTATATTTTACTTCATAACTCATGAGTTTTTTAATTTGCACGTTTTGAATGATATCCAAATTTCCAGTAATTATGGGCTGGCGATGATCATCTACGTATGGACTGAATTTAGGCAATTTGCAATGTCATTCAGCCAACTCTTCTATTTCATGGTGGTTAGTTTGCAAACTCCTTAACACCTTTTGATATTTAAATGCAACTTCAGATCTGGTGTCTAAAGCTGGGAAGAAAACTTTACATTTGTTGGCAATTCGAGGGAAGCGGAATTTGTGAAACTGTGGATGGAGAAAATTGATTTTAATGTAAATTTTGCGTTTAATTTTAATGTGATAGTTAGAAAGTCTGCATTTACAGTAATCAAGAACTAAGTCCTTAATAATTTGTAGATCGTTGTATTGTGAAAGAAAATATTTTTCGAGTCTAAATTCAGTCCATTCAGTCCATATTGCCTAAATTCAGTCCATACGTAGATGATCATCGCCAGCACATAATTACTGAAAATATTTTTCGAGTATTAAAAGAAATTTTTTAGTACAAGAGTGTAACCATATAAGTAATTCTTGGGGAAATTTGCGAAATTAAATTAGTTGCATCAGTAATTTAAATGTATCTGAAGCTAGTAGAAACATTTTATTGTTGATTCTACTTCCTCATATATATATATATTCGGTAATGCCGATTACAATAAAAAAGAAAGATGCTCAACTAGAGTTTTTAATAGTCCCATATATAAATTTTCAACGTTCTACTGCTAATCGTTTTTGAGGTAAGAAAAATACATACGTACGTACAGGTATCACGAAAAAAGTCTCTTCTGAATCCATTTTCAATCCATAAAAAAAAATATTTATTCTGCTCGTAGGTACAGATGTTACTCTAAAAAATCGTCCAAAGGGATTCGAGAAAGGACAAAATAGATATTTCGGTTTAATTATGATACCCAAATTCTTTATCGCTTACAGTACTTTCTTTGCTTAGTACAAAGAATTAAAAATATTTCGTTTTGAATAGAATCGAATCTAATTTATTTCAAAAGAAAAAACACGAAGAAAGTCATAGGAAAGAGGTGTTGAAAGCAATTATATCAAGTATAACGTCATTAAATCGATTAGTCATGATGAATATTAGAACTGGAACAGGAAACGAAACTATTCCACGTACTTTGAATAGCTCAGTGAATATGACAATTGTTCTTAACTGCATTTATAAAAGTATCGCAGTCAAGGACGAGGAAATGAAGTTATTTGTCACATAATATTTGTGAGGAATTCATCAGCATCATTAACAAATATTTAATAGCATATATGAGAGAACTTGAATCTGCATCTTACTACAGCTCTAAATTCGACTTTACATATAATGATATCAAACATACTGATTTAGCTGGCATAGTTATAACGAACATATTGCCAAATGGAAAAGAAAGCTTTCAGGGTTTACCGATTGAAGAACGCATACGTTAAACAACGGATATTTCCCCCTTTAGCAAAATTAGGTTTCAAGGCAAGCATATGACAACACAGCAAACCTCTCAGGAAATTATGATTACAAATTCGTGTTAAGTACTATAGCCGGAATGCGACCTACATCTCTTGTGCTAATCATTCTTTAAATTTAGAAACTAATTTTACTACAGAAAACTGTAGTGCTGCTATTCAATATTTTCAGTTTGTACAAAATTATTTTTTTTTTAAATTTCTTTTTGTCTTCTTTCCCTCATTGTTTGTAAATTTTCAGCAGCAAGCTGAAAAAGTGTGAAAATATATTAACCATAAAACATTAAAAGAATGCGCAGATATAAAGCGACACTCATGACAGTAATTTAACACACTGTTTTACAAAGAATGAACGCTACCAGTAAATCCTGTAATCAGCAGAGAGAGAACTATTTAAAGCAACTGGTTTGTCAAATTATTTAGAAAATTTATTTGCACAGTTCCATCGTCACTTTTTTAACTTAAAAAAACAAGCAATGGTCTAAGTCTTTTTTAACTTAAAAAAAGAAGCTTACATCTTTGACATTTGAATTACGGAATCGCGGGCCATAAAAAAAGTTTTCGTTTTTTTTTTATTTTTTTGGTGAATATAATGAAGGATCTAAATCGCTTTCAAAGAGAGAAAATTATTTTTTATTTTTCTAGCATTATTGTGACAATATAATAGCAGAACTTGCTTGTATTATTAAATAACGTATATAAAATATTAAAAAAATTATAATATTCCCTTGTTTAAATCTGTTGAATTTAGGAGAAAAAATCATATTTAATGGTGACATTTTTTATCTTTTATTTTGCTTCAGAATTATTGAAAATCTTTTATTTAGGAGAATGTATTTAATAAGCTATCACATTGTGCTACAAATGAAAGATTATTTTATGTAGTATTTACAATACCCTCTGTTACTGGAAAATTACCTGAAACATTAAACTTTTTGTCAAATTACCTACCAGAAAATTTCTAAAATGTTGATATTTTTATCTAACGTTTCAGCGATGAATAATGCACAAAAATCCAATCGCAACGTTGTTGAATTGAATAAACAAAGAAATGGTACTAAAATAAGCAGTTCAAAGATGGTAAACAGCTAAATTCGGTTTGCTCTGCTTGGCTATGGCAAAGCATGGGAGAACTATCTGCCTAAAGGAAGACATACCTTCTTAGAGAACTTTGAGGACAACTAGCTCATTTCCACGTTACACATAAGGAAAGTTCACTCCCAGCGCGCATACTGGCTCATGCAGCCAGTATGGTTGGGAGCCAGTATGGTTCTCTGGGAGTTGGCGATACACAAAAATGCAACTTGGCATTATGTATAAATAACCAATATAAACATAAATGCAAGGTAGCAAAAATCAATGCTTTTAATCAAATATTACTTCAAAAAATTATTTCATAATCGCTTTATTATTGTGTTTGAGAGAATGCACACTAAAAGATATTCTGATCACATAAGCTTTATTTGAATAGTGTTGCTCTCATAATCATGACCTAATTTCTCCACACATTTTCTCGTATTGATTATTATTATTAAAGGATTTTTTCCAGCCTTAGTTTATCATTTTTATTTCCCACAGCTTTAAACAAATAGAAATCGAGTATGAAATACGTATTTTAAAACCTAATCAAGTATTGCACCATTTTTCAAACAAATGACCTTGACATAATGTTTTGACATTTAAAAATCTTCTTGTCCGTGCGGAAACTGAGAAAAACAACTTTTTTTTAATTAGTCAAGAGTTATTTGGGCGTAATTGAAACTTAAAAAGCGATACAAAATAATAAAGAGAACTTTTGCTAAACTCTGAGTAAAACAAAGGTTTTAATTACTTAATTTCATGCCATTTGACCTACAAACCTAAATCGTCCCTTTGTGTTTTGAATGTGAGTACAAATTCATTCGCTTATTAGGGAGATCAAATTCGGGATTTGTGATACATACTGCGATTCATCCAAAACGGGAACAACCCCCTCCCCACACTCCGGCTTAAAGAGCACTTATAGGATATTTTGCCGCACATTAAAATATTTTTTAATTAGTTTAGAGTATCTAATACAAAAGCTGAATAAAGTAGAGAAATATGACTTTCATAATTCTCAGCTGAGACTCATCGTTCAGGCATAGATTCGAGAAACATATGATTGAAGAAAATAACATGAAAAATACATTATTTGAAAATTCCGAAAAACTTAATGTAGCCCAGATGTCCCTAAAGTTATATATATAATTAAAATAAATTATAACTTATCCAGGCAATTTATGTAGCTAAAAAATAATACAATGTAAAAAAACTTTAATAATTTTGTTGCGCTGGATTTAAGTTAGACCTCTTTCAGCTTCAAAAATTTTCTTTTTATGTAGATTGTTGCGTTCTACGGGTTCGTGGATTTGGAGTGATTGATGAACACACTTGATGAAGAATCAAAACACAATTTATTCGTGAGTAAATTTATTCGTCAGTATTACACAGGACAGTTCCAAAGACGAGTTACAGTTGGCAAAAAACTACGATAAACACTTTGAAACAATCAGCAACACAGCCTTCAGATTATCGGTCTATAACGGTGAAGACAGCTTCACGGCAAAGCACTAAAATATAGCTTGGGACCCAGTCGATCGCTTTCAACCTCAATCTTTAAACTCAAACACTGTTATTGAACTCAAGATACTCTATATACTCCTCCATTCCGCGTACAGGCAGGGTATATATAGCTTTTGACCTGCCTTCGAGAACATTCTGGTGAAAACCGCTAAAAATTCGTTCTAGAATGTTCTCGCTTCGTCTATGGCATATAGCCAATTTTGCCACCAAATGGGCGATTTCGCGCCAAATATGGGAACCATGTCTTTACTTGCCCCTTTCTGGCAATCCTAACTATCTTAACGTAGCTGGGCATTTCGTAACAATATATATATTAACAAAAGTTAGGAAATTTGAAATTGAGATCGTATATGTTATTAAAGTCGTACAGTATGCAGCGAAATTAATTCGTAGCTAAATTAAATTAACATTTTCTAAAATATAACTGATAGTTTTGTAAAGCCATTAGGATATTTTATGTAACAAGACGAAAAAAAATGTGCTATGCCTTAGCCGGGATTCGAACTACGAACTTTTCGACGAGGAGTCAGGGTGCTTCTAGTTACACTACTAGGGCATGCGGAAAGGAAG
This sequence comes from Stegodyphus mimosarum, assembly GCA_000611955.2. NCBI lineage: Eukaryota > Metazoa > Arthropoda > Arachnida > Araneae > Eresidae > Stegodyphus > Stegodyphus mimosarum. The sequence goes on along the minus strand of KK119544.1, from coordinate 440,658 downwards.
GAGAAAATACCTCATAATTCCTTTTTTATCGTTTTTAAATATTTATAATTTTTTTGTAGTCACTTTGCAACAGATTACACCTTAATGATTAACTAATTTTAAATTTTTAAATAAATCTGGCAACACTGTACAGAAAAAAAAAAAACCTTTTTTATCCCCAGCGCGCGAGACTGTATCGGAAATTCTAAAGATATGCTCATTTTAAAATTATTTTGCGATATTGCTGTTCAACTGAATTTTATGATTTAAGTCCGAAGAACATGATATTTAATGAATAAAGGTAACACACAAAACGTTAAAAAAACGCCCTTTTGGGCGTAATGTAAAATTTGAACGCTTTCAGATTTTTTTAAAAATTTTGTTTAAAAATTTTAAATATATAAATTAATTTTCGAAGCAAGAGAAAATATTTTGATGTAAAGAATTTGAGACATACTGACGTTATTTAAGTCATTCTATAAAAATAATGTAATGATTCTCTCTAAACATGAAATCACTCTTCCTTTTCCTCGAGTGCATTTCCTGCGATTTGTCAGACAAGAGCAAACAATGCTTGAAAATTTCTTTTAAATAATATTTCTCACGTAAAATTAAGTTTATCTTTTGCTGAAACATCTCACATTAATGACGAATAACACAAGCTTCCATCCGCTGAATACTTCGTCTTTCTTCCTACTTAGGCACTCCTAGATCATATTTTTTAGAAAGAAAGATTCGATATGCCACCTAGGCTCGCAAATCCTCGAATTTAAGATACCTTTAAATAATTCTATACTTTAACCAAAAGACTAGCGATAACCTCACTAAACAGTTCGATCCGGGTTCGACTCCGTGAACAGGCTAGCTGTGTAGGCTTTTCACTGTTTTTTCCATATATAACATAGATAACAGCCAGTTTTCCTTAGAAAGTCCTCCACGAATGCATCCCTTTCATGGGGAGATAGCCTCGAACTGCTTTGTCTTAATCGATTAACCTAATTTATTCTACCCTTAACTAAAAGAGACGCACTCGATTATAGAATTTAATATTAGCAAAATGCCGTCTAAGATTTGCGTAGATTTTGAACAAAATTCTATTGATTTCGAGGACAATCAGATATAGATCTCTCTTCTTCAGAAGCAGCCAATATAAAGTTTTTGGTTTGTCTAATTTAAAATTCTATAATGTTCCTGAAGAAGAGAGATCTATGTTTGATCATTTTCGGATTGGACAGAGTAACATTTAGTATGTGTTAATCTAACGCTACATTTTTGCAAATTTAAATACTTCATTCCATATTTGTCAGGAAAATGTACTTTTTTTTTTGGCTCTTTTTTCAGAAAAGTTTTGAAAGTGTGTAACTTCTATGGGGTAAAATAAATCACAATTATTTGTTCTAGACACCGAACGAGAATCGACAGAAGTTAAATCCAATCCTTTGAGAGTTACTTCTCCTAATATTGCTTGACTATGAAACACAAAGATTTGGTTTATATTATAAGGTATTTCTTCCGCTTTCTTAGTATGCCTTCGTGGTGTAATGGTCAGCACATTCGGCACGTATTCGAAAGGTCCGAGGTTTGAGTTTCAGCAAGGGCATTGCTCATTTTTTACGTTTTCCAGCTTCAAAAATCCTAATGTCTCTATAATTTGATTATGGCAAAGCATTCGACAGCTATATGCCTAAAACTGTCTACGTGGAGAAATTTCTTAGGGAAATTGGCTCGTATGCACGATACACATAGCACAACCACGACAACGCCCCTGCAGCCAACCCGTTTGCCGGGATTTGAACCCTAGACCGAATTACCGGTGTTCAGTGACTTACCGCTGGGCCAGTGGTGGGATTTAGGAAAAACAAAATGGGATCCAAAAGTAGCATAAAATTTATTTGCGTATATTAGAAAATAAAACGAAAACAAATTAAAAGAGACTCTCTCCATAAAGCTCTCACCTACAGACTGCTTTTCCTTATGCTAAGGTTACGATGCGTTTAAAAAATTCACTAATTCAAATCTACAACATATTTGGGGTCGAAATAGGAAAATTGACTTCCTTAACATTAAAGGACTTACCTCAAGCAGCGACGCGTCATGATATAATAAACTTTTCTGAGAAAGAGTTTCTCCATGCTCCAGTTTGAACGCGAGGTTTCTAGCCGAAACAGTTGTGCTCAGCAGTTTGTTGCGCGTACGTACCGGCAATATTTCAAGAGGCTGAAGAAAACGTTTTATCTGCAGCTGATGTGTCTCGTTTAAGAGAGGATAAACCCCTATGAGTTCTTCCTCAGATTTCATAGAAGCGATGATTCTCAGAAATGTTTCTTTCAAAGCGTAGTTAAGAGTAAGCTAGCAGGTCTGACAGGGGTTTTTCTGACCTCAAATAGCTTTCTCATCGGCGTTTTCACAGCACTGCAAGAGACTTCTACAGGCAAGGGTGATTTCCGATTTGCCCCCTCTGGTTTCATCCTGTGATCAAAATCGTGGTATTGCAGATGTGAATCTGCAGCTATCTAACATTTCTTTCATTAGGAACCTCTTACTGATGGAATCTTTTCCGTCTGATCCTCTTTTCGAAACCGTATGGTTCAGACAGTCATTTGCCGAGACAGAAAACATTATGTGATAGGAGTGGGTGATTCCTGTCTTAAAAAGTGACTTTTCGAAAAGGGGTCGAAACGGAAAGAGGATGTCCATAGGAGATAACAGAGGGGTAAATAGAAACGATTTTGAGCAGGGAATGCATTGGCATTACGCCGGTGACAAATTAATGGAACAAGCTTCAGTAGTCTCATGGTTAAAACTGCATGCGCTTTGAAATTATACATTGCCATTCCATAAACTTCTTAGTATCTCGCCGAGCTTTGAAACGCAAGGTAAAATTTAGTATAAAACTTACTATTAGTAAAACTTGAATCTTAAATGTTACAAATGGATGTCATTAATCCTGAGGGAACTGGTCGTCTAAGTTCCCGGACAATTATCGGCATGAAGATGACATACTGCATAGTACTGAAATGCATTATTAATAACAATAGTATATCGGAATTTTTTTTTTATAGTTGGTGTATTTTGTAAGTACTGTAAGGTTTATCCTAAGTTTATTAACAGTTATTTTAAGCTATGATTCTTTCCTATTTATTCTAATTTTAGCTTATAATTTCCTACCAGAATGTAATTTCAGAAACGCAGTGAATGCAAGTACGTAAACGTGTAAGAGTACTCTTTAAGTCGATGCTTCACCGACTTCTACAGAGAGAGTCTGATTTTCCTGACAAGCGCGCGTTTGCCATTTGGCTACGTTCTCTCTGAGCTACTACGCTCGGCCCTTGCTTGGCTTCGCCGATTTAATTAATACTTAGGGGCCAACTACTTAGAAACCTGATAACTTCGGCTATATCTTTCAGATAGCTTTAGTTAAGCTTAGGTTAGTTTAGATTCATTTAAGTTCAAGCCCAAGTGGAGGTCTTGTGTATACTCCAAGTTAGGAGTTGATTGCATTTATTCTGAGAAATAAAGGGTAGTTCACCCTTCTTAAGTGTTACGTGTTTATTCTCACACTTAAGCGATTATTCGCTTGTTACTTTTCGTGGAGTTCTAAGATAGAACATTGGAATTAAATAACTAAAACCCCACAGTACTATCCACATCTTTTAACTGTGTTTTTTGGTCATTTACTTGGCTTACATCAACTTTAATCTGGCACCGCCATTTTATTCACTTCGTTTTGTAATAATCGAAGAACGTCCAGATTTGAGTACTTGAAGTCTTTCACCGGTGGAAGCAGGAAGTTTGGAATTTTGTTTCAAAGGCAGTGCCTACGTAGTTGTCTTCCCTCTGAGGTGTATTACGCGAAACTTATCTCCTCCGAGTGTATGGAATCCGAGTTAAAGATCAGCGAACGTCGTTTATAAAACGCGTATCGGAGTTCCAGTCACGAAATGCAAAGCGAGGAGGTCGGTGGGTGATGACATTTTAAAAATGACGCCCGAGTAGGTTTGGGGGGTGATCCCGGGGGAGCCGCCCGTTCCATTTCGCTCTCTGATATCTCGGCTTCCCCCGGGGGCTGAAAATCGGGAGAGGTCATTTAGAACCGCTATCTCTTTTCGGATGCGTTTGGCTGGCCCATCGGCTGATATTCGGTCTCATTTTCTTGGTTTGCTTCCGTCGGAGGGACTGTCCACAAAATGTGAGACTGATTTGCAGGTCTTTAATTACATGCTGTTCGTGTTGGGCCACACTAACGGCAATGATTTTATCCATTAACAACTGTGTGAAATCCCCTTGCAGGAGCAAAGAAGCTTGTGCATCTTTAACAATCAGCATTAAAATATGTAGTATTAAAATAACATATGTATAGCATTTAAAATATGCAGGTTGATAGAATAATATTTCAGCAAATACGTATATGTAGACAGAAGTAACTGAAATAAGCAAATTTTGTAGCGGAAGTGTGAGGAATTGGTGCGCTGAGGTCGTACAGAACTTTGATGATAGGTAGGTAAAAGCGTTCTGTTGGCGTAAATCGTAGTTCCCGTGCCAACTTCGAGCAGTATGTATCACTACACGAACGTGGACAGAGGCGGGTTAAGCAGCCGGCCGCCAGGGGCCCCGAGCTTAGAAGGGGCCCCGTGAACATACGGTCATCTGGAAATACAACCTTCTTCTAATTAAAGAACGAATATCTAATTAAAGAACGAATTAAAATTGTTTATGCAATTAGCTCAATAGAATAGTGCATTCATTAGTCAGTTTTACTTAAAAGTAAGAAATCGTAAAAGATGTGACACTTTAGATTTTGTTCTTCGACAGAAGTATGCCGGACTTATGATAGTTATTTAGTTTTTAATTATCAATTATTTTAATTTTAAAATATTTCTGAAAATGCAGTAGTTTTATACAATTTTAATTTATATATTTTCGTCTTGCTATATTTATTATAGTATTTTAGTCTTATATAAGTATACTAAGATTTAGAATTAAAAATATGTTTAATAATTTAATTAGAAATATTACTAATCGCCAACATGAATGTGATCTAAAGGAATGCGCGACTGAAATGGAACTACTACTCAAAGGAAGTTACGGAAATTATTTTCAAGTACCTTCTTCTGGGAGCTGCTCGAAGGAGGAACTTGCAAGAGAGAAATAAACTTGAATAACACCATGCAAAAAGTATCAGACTTGCAATTTAACTTTCCGGATTTAAGCACTTAAGGGCTAAGGTTAACTCATATTCTTGTGATGTAGGAGAAGATTAGACTACTGATATATTGAGTTAGAAATATCTACTCGTGCATGCCGATGACATGCAAACTGAACAAAAAATTTTAAGAAATCGATTTCTAAGGAACGAAACATCGATGAAAGGGCAACCATTTGGAAATCACACAGTTACGTATTTTGCCTCTCTTTTTAAATAAAAAAATATACACACTGCTGCCAGTTTGGTAAAATCAAATCTTTGCCATGAATTCAAATTAAAACTAAACTCAAAATGTATTTCAATTTTAGACCATTTAAGAGTTATTTTTATATTTCTTCACGGAAGGTAAAATCATATACTATATTTCCTCGCTAATTTTCTATCCTAATTTTTTAGCATCAGGGTATGAAACTCGTAAAATCATTTGCGTAATATTTCCCATCCTCAGTGCGTTGAGAGAAAGAGTTTCACCAAATTTTAAAATAGTCTCGTCCACTTAGAGATTGTTTTTGTCTTACTGACAAGGTAAACTCTCAGACTGACTACGAAGGTCACATCGTTTCGTTCTAACTTTTGAACCAAACTAATATAAGAACCGACTCCACAGCGAAGCAAACACGAACTCATATTCAGTCTACCATTTCGCTTTGCGCATTCAGCTTCTCTAAGTACTTAGGAGTGATTTGAAGCCTAAGGAATAGCATAGACAGCAATAAAAACGGACGAAATTCAAGTTATAAGGAAATAGAAAAGAAAATATATTATTAGATATTGTAATGTTATAAGGTATTTCTCACGCCTTCTTCGCATGCCTTCGTGGTGTAGTGGTCAGCACGCTCGGCGCGTATTCGAGAGGCCCGTGGTTCGAGTCCCGGCGAGGGCATTGCTCATTTTTCCCGACTTCTACTTCAAAATACCTAATGTCTCTACAGTGTTACTATTACTATGCATTCTTATTCGGATGTAGGTCTTTTAAAGAAGTGATATTGTGATAGCGACCTGTAGTTCATTCATTTATTATGTTCTTATTGTAATCACGTACTTCGGAAATTAAATTATTAGCATAATTTTACGCTCTCGATTTTCAGAATATAAAATTAGCCAAAAAAAAGGGGAGGGACGAGTGAAGAAATATGGTATACCGAAAAACGTATCAAAACATAATCAAGAGTAATTACTTTCTATAGTATTCTATTGCCAGTCCGATATTTTCGAAGCATTGTGGTAATTTGAAATGTAATGCGAAAAACAGAAACTAAGCTAATATTGTATTTCAAGCATTTCATATACATATAATAGATTATTTTTAACTGAGAATTCGGAATATTAGAGCTTCCTGGTTGGTGCTGACTATATGCTGACTACTATAGTGTTGCAAATTAGATTAAACATTTTTATTAAGAAAAAATTATGAACAGTTTTAGTTCTTTAGTATAAAAATAAAGACACATACAGGCAGCAAGTGAAAAAATTAAACGCGAACTGAAAATGAAAAATAGTTACAGATAGGTTTTAAAAATTGGAATTACTCACTAACATTGGGGAAAACTTGTTATGGAAAATCTACGGACGAATATGGAAAACCTATGACTACTGCATATATTAAAAAGATTTTTTAGTAGGGAGGAGAGAATAGTGCTTTCATAAGTAACGTTTGCAAAACAGTAAGAGCATATTTTATACAAATATTAGTTCATCTCCGAATTAATAAATAATTATCTGAATACTTTTTAACCTTTTTGGCCAGCCTAATATAACAACCAATCCAACACACGCCTTTTGTCAAACGGGATTAAAAATGTATGCTTCATCAACAATAGAAATTCATAGAAATTTTAACCATTCTTGTTATATCGTAGCTAACTAATATATAAGAAATAAAGCACAATTAAATTATAAAATTTAAATTAAAAAGTACTAAATAATAAAATTAAATTATAATTAAAGATAAAATTAAATTTTACTTATTAATTCAATTAAAATTACATATTAAAATCACTAGATGATCATGAGAAATCAAATTCTATAATTAATATACTATAATTAAAAAGTGTGAGTACAAGATTTATTTCTTTAAATATTGATCGCGAACATATCCTTTGACTACAGTGTTTTAAATTGTTTCGAAAACAGTTTCAAACCTACGAACAAAACGGTTTTATGAATACAAAATTTGAATTTTTATATATCCATTTTATGCAGCAGATCAGATACCCAGTTAAAAAATTGTTATATACATTAATAAGTTAAATACAAAAAGTTTCATACTTTTACATATGAAAAATTCGAGGAGGTATTTGTAATGAAAAACTTGTATGTTGCTAGCTAATATACTTAATTAATAATGCTGTTTTAATCAGTATGGAATCATTAACTTCGGAAACCAACAACTTTTACATATTTGTGTTAACCAGTGGTACTGTGTTCTAAGGTTGCCTGTTAAAGAGAAGGGATACCTTCGTGGGACCTTCTAAAAGAAACTGGTTCGTATTCAGATAAATAAATAATGCTGTTTTAATCAGTATGAAACCATTAACTGCAAAAACCAGCAACTTTTATATACCTATGTTTACAGTGGTACTGTGTACAAAGGCTACCTGCCAGAGAGAAGGGATGCCTTCGTGGGACCATCTAAAGGAAACTGGCTCTCATTCAGGTTACAAATGGAGAAAACTACGACAACTACTATGCGACTATCAACTTTGCTTAGGTTCGAACCTGAGTCGAACTCCCAGTACGCAGCAATCTTAACCACCCAGCTTCAGGTGGGGCTCGGAGCCAAGGAAAAACAACAAAACAAAAAAAAAGTGACGATTATGTGACTTGTGTAACAGTAATTTAGGGTGGCATCTGTTGTTATAAGCAACAGTACGAATTCCCTCAGCTTCATCAGAGTTTTGAAAGGAAATTCCTTGAGGGGCAGATCGGTTTTCCATCGTTCTTCCACCTCCATCAATCTCTCGAGAGGATTTTTGGCTCGACAGTATTTTAAGCACTCTTCTGCCGCAAAGACACTATATGATTAGAAATGTCCATACTTTCTCTCCGGGATTCAGAAACAGAGCTCAAATTTATGTCAGTTGAATGCGACGAATATAAAGCTAGAATGAAAATATTTAATTATGTCAAGTACATCCGATCTTTAGTGTAGAGGTTTCTAAATCTGAAGTATAAAAAAAAGAATATAATGTACATTTTCCTAGCTAAGAAACTGGGCTGTCCTCGAACTCCCAGTTTCATTTATTCAGGGCATAAGAATAAAACAGTAAAGAAAAACATTAAATGTAAATTCCAAAAGATTGCAACCGAGTTTATTGACCACAAACATTTAACACTGGTAACCATTTACATTTATCTATACACACATAAACAAGGACAATAAAAATTATAAGAAACAAAGTCCATCGAAAAAAAAAAAGAACAAATTTTCTTGATCCCATTAACAGCCTTTTCATCAAACTTGTGCAATCTGTTACGAACCCGTACGCACGCATGGAACAACTACAGGGGAAGATATCTTCAAGGAAGTTGAGAAAAAGCTAATGCAATACAGTTTGAAATTTAACCAGTTAAAATGTATCTCAAATGATGATGGAAAAAATATGTGTGGAGTGGGGCAAGGATTAGTTGGACAGATTTTTTAGGCTTGAAGATGATGATGATATTACCAGATATTTAAAATATCTGGCAATTCAGAGTATTATTCACCAGCAAGCTTTTTGTGAGAAACACCTCAAACTTTGAAACAGAACCAGTTGCATCAAAAGTAAAGTTCGTCCGCTCTCGTGGACTTAACCATCGCAATTTTCGACCAGTTTCGTGAATTTTTATTAGAGATCGAGGCTGAATATCCTGACCTGCCTTATCAATACGCTGTTGGTTGGCTCAGGAATCGGAAAATTTTTTTGAGATTTTTCGAACTAAGAAAAATCAGAGATATTTCTTATAATGAGGAAAATTGCCCAAACAAAACCTTTATTAGCGACTGGCTATGGAAATAAGCATTTGCAACAAACGTTGTGGGATATCTCAAAGAATTCAATTTAAAATTGCAGGAGAAAACAGTACTTATATGTGAAATGTATTCCACGGTAAAGTTTACATTGTTTTAAACGCAAATAACAAATTTGACCTTTTCTATGCTGTAAAAAATTTCAAATATTAGCGAAATGACCGTTTCCCTAAAAATTTGCGCAGGATGTATTTCTTTAAATTATATTGTTACAATAGCGTTCTATGGATCTTGATGCAAATGCAAAACATATTACACAATTCATTTGATTGTATAATTGACGAGCTTCCATCAACTGAACTGCCCATCCTTCAACTGAAAGTGACTAATTAGCAAAATGATGATATGTTAAAAACGATGCTTAAAGGAAAGGACTGAAGTCAATTTTATAAATATATTTCGGAAGATAAATATGCTGAATTAAAATCATATGCACTGGGATGGATATCCGTATTTGGGAGTAGTTACCAATGTGAAAAAACATTTTAGAGAATGAAGTATATAAAATCGCAATTCAGATCATTATTAATAGATGATCGTTTGCAAACAAATTTAATGGTAGGACTCATTTCGAATTCGGACTCATTTCGAATGGTAGTACTCATTTCGAACTGCATTATGATGAAATATTATCTCAGAAAAAAACAATTACATTCTTCACGTTAGAAATTTTAATCTATTTTATAATAATGTTTTTAATATGTAAATACAAATCTTTTATTTTATTTTAAGTGTTAGAAAAATGCCTATAAATATTATGTACTAGTATTTCTTCATAAAAAATAAACTTTTTTTTGTTTGTTTTTGTTTTATGAGAATATTACTTATTCATATCTTCATACTGGCTACATGACTCGGAGAACCTAAAATTTTTATAATCTGGGCGTTTCTAAAATAATTTGCCCACCCTTCCTTTAAAATATAAAAGAGCTTAAACAAATAATTAGATGATTCACAAACTAATATTTTTGAGCACTGGGAACTGGACCTACTTTTTGGTAACAACAGATGACCACGCTTCATTTCAGTTATCTCAAGAAATATTTGCCCAGATCTTGTGTGCATTCATGTAGACATAGCTTGCTTATAGCATACAAATAACTCTTCTAATTGATTATCATATTATTCATCTAATTGCATTAAAATTCCAATTTATTATAATTATTATTATAATTATAACTGCTATTATTATTCTTATTATAATTATTATGTATTCTATTAATTAAATTGCATGATACCAAACCATAAGGGACATTTAATATCCTCCCATTGTCTATAGTTATTTGATAGCTTTAACCAAATCAAACGGTGAGGAAAATAGCCTTCAAAAGGATTGTCGAATTTTTACAATTTTTCTTAATTATGTAGAGTTAGTGGGTTTTTTTCGAATAACGTAACAGGCAAAATTAGGAATGTCCTTGCCAGTATTAGAACTCCGGACTTTCCTTTTGCTAGCCGCACGTATTTCGAATTACGCAACGACGGCATGCGATAAGGAAGGAGAAAATTCCTAAAGTTCTCTGTTCAAAGAACACCTGGAAGAAAGGAGACCTATTCACCAAATCAAGGTGTTCAAATTACTTGTAGAACAATTTAAAAATTTTTTGAAGCCGGGAAAAGTGAAGAAGCAATAATGCTCTCACCGGGATTCGAGCTCCGGACCTTCTGTTCGCAAAGCAGACTTGCTTCAAAATACGGTGAGGAGGGAGATATTTGTTTAAAAGCATATTGAAAATTTAAGTGCATATTTTAGCATTGTATTAATTAAAAATTCTATTTAGTTAAAAATTCCGAAAAAATGAAAAGACTATCTGTAATTTGTTATGCAAAAAATTTGCTTATAAGACATTTATTCTCGGAATGCTTCTGGGGCATTTTTGTCGGAATATTACCTCCTATTGTAAAATGTGGAACACATCTTCCAAAGAACTTTTCTACTACTTTGACTATCAATTATTTTGTTGTGCTTCTCTTCCACATAGATTTTACATACATTCCTTGGAAATTTTCTCCTATGTTGTTACTTAGATACGTCTTAACAAGTAATTAGCAGGTATATTCCTGTATCATTAGTACTGTTTGGAACTTTTTTATCCTTCGAGTTTTAAATTTCTCACAGTTCGTGTTACTTGAAAATATTGCATTTTCTCTCTCATTTACTTCGGTTTCAGCCAAAAGACTGGCATGTTTGAAAGTGTTCGTTTTTGAGTTCGGATACGAGATGTATTCATCAAACGCTTGCACGACATGTCAAGAAGCTGATTTGTGTTTGTATCCGTATCTTCCTGTTATAAACGATTCCAGTATTCATTCCATGGTTATAACATCCCTTCAGCGCACTAATTCTTTATCATAGGGTTTAATTATAGACGTAGTATTTGCAAGAAGGAATACAGATTTAGCATGCTTTAGGAAGACGTCTCGTAGCATACTGTGCAGTCAATCGAAAGATTATTTTTCAGTTCATTATTCAATTTCAAAACCCAATAACTTAAAATTCCAAATATCTCTATTCCATAGAATCTTCCGTGATGTAAATCACAGATTTTAAAAGATTTAATTTATCTGTTAAAAGTTTAAAACTTTTTAAAGTTTTTCCATCATTTAAAACAGCTCAGAATGGATAAAAGTGAACAAATTGATGGCACATCTGTTTTAAATGAAAAACCCTTTCATTTGGTGATTTCATTTTAGTTGGAAAAAAATTTTAATTCAGCATAACATTTTAATCGCATAAATGTTCGCGTGTCACATAAATATTTCTTGCACATAAATGTCCTCTTAAACCGGAACTTTGGCAATTCAATAATCCTATTGCAGGGTATTTGAAAAAAAATTACACTGTTATACTGCTTTGCTTTTATTTGCTTATTTGAGTATATTCATCAAATTATTTTTAAAAAATTTGGTTATTAAAATTATCTGATTATTATTTAAATTAATTAAATTATTAATTTATTATTTAAAAAAATTAAATTTATTTGAGCATGGCAAAGTACTTGAGGTCAATCTGGTTAAGAGGGATGCATTCGTGCAAGACTTTCTAAGAGAAACTGACTCGTACTCATGTTACACAGAGAAAACCACGAAAACCAAACACGCAGCCAACCCGTTCTCCTAGATTCGAACCTAGACGAGCTACCAGTATGCAGCAGTGTTTGACGATTAGGCCAGTGTTGGTCGCTTGCTTTTCTTTGAAAACTGGAAACTGATTTGAGAGTCTTTGTGATTGCAATTTTCGAGACTCCATAATTCTGCCACTGATACTCACGTTACTGTTCAAATATACTGACCATTATAGTGCAAGAACTCATGATGAAGAGTGTCTAAGAACACTTACTAAATTTTTTTTCGGTAATGAACTCCGTTAGACTCCGTTAAAACGGCAATCACTGTCACTAACCCCTTTTCTGTCTGGGGCGATACTTACTGGAAAATAATTATTTTCATTACTGATGCATGTTCTTTATCTGGGGATGAACATACTCGCATTTTCCAAGAGTTTACACCTAAAATAAAATCTTTTTCATCTCCCGAAATGTTTCATTCTTTTAATTCCAATCTGCTAGCAAATATTAAAATAATTTCCCCAATTCCCAAATTGGAATTTTTAATGTGCAAGTGTTAAACGTTGCGAACTTCTACTTACATTGTTCTACAAGTAAACAGAACAGAAATGACCTGAAAAAAGGTCCCACGGTACTTTATAAACTTCCCCTCGACTATAAACCTTCCTTAGCAGATAAGCGCGTAAAAAAGCAAACTCTAAATCTTAACCGACTTCAAACCCTTGCATATCCAATTAAATCCTTTATCTCATGGTGCTACCTTTTTCTTATTTTTCTTTTATTTACCATCTCTCTTTTCCATGGAAAAACAGAAAAAAACCTTTCCTGCAAATATAGATCCATCAACATTGCTGTACTGCCCCCCCCTTACTTTTTTTCTCTTCCTTTCCCGATCCGTTTTCCGCAAAACCAGCGACTATCACCACTAATGTCCTGTTCGAAATCTTTTTTTTTTTCACGCGGAAACATTTTTATTTAATGCCCACATAAATGTCTAAACTTGCAGAATTCTTAGTTCATTTCACGGTGCTTCACTGAGAAAAAGTATCACATTTTGCAATGATGTGAAGCTGTATTTTAATCATTTGAATTTAATTAACATTTTTTCTTATTTCATTTGACACGCATTCACTTCTCGGTAATAGAGGTGTTCAATCATTCAGCTTTCTCGCTAATTGTTTAGAACTTTAGAAAATTATTTATCTTAAAGAGCTTATTTAAAGTTAACGGTTTGATCTACAACAGTTTCTTTTTTAGTGAACAGTGTATCTACATTAATGGATCTACAATGCGCAGTGGTTCTTCTATAGCAATTTTCTTCATTAGTCATTCCCCTTATGAATATAACTAAAACTCTTTTATTCACACATTTTGCTCTTTTCTGCATTTTACTTAATAATCAGAAGCCCTGAATTTTGAACACTGAAGTGCATTATAAATTTTCCCTCTATTCCATCGTTGATTATTAAAATTTCCCGATTCTTACTTTGCTTTGTTACAGCATTTTCTATACAAGGCGAGTCAGAAGTTTAGTTACAAGTTATATCACATCATATGATCACAGTATTATGGCCACAGAGGAAATGAGGCAGAGTCACTGGAAAGTTCTTCAAACTAAAGAAAAGTACATAATAATATTAAATAAATCCATACATTGTTCATACATTGTTCTTTTACTACTGCCGTCTGAACATTCCCTAAGGAAGCATTCACTCTATATCTTAACGGTCACAAGTGGTATTATAAGGCACTTCTGCCTTCTTAGCATGTCTTCCCGGTGTAATGGTCAACACACTCGCCGCGTATTCGAGAGGTCTGTGGTTCGAGACCCGGTAAGGGTATTGCTCCTTTTTCATGTCTCCTGTTTCGAAATAACCTAATGTCCCTACAGTATAAACTGAAGCATGTCGCTAAGCAACAAGACTTCACTGCGTACTATGTTACGGAACCTGATCTCTATGCGTTCGGATCTGTGGGAGGCAGTCCATGCTTCTTTCTACATAAAACTATACGACTAGCGTAGGGGCTTGTACTTGGCGTAATTATCTTATCCCAGAGCATTTTCTTAATGTGTTGCTCGAGAATGTCTTCCTTCACACGGCCATATCTATACGTTTTGAACGAACTGGGGGCTCACTACCACTATCGTTGCTATGCGAGACAATCTGGCAGATGCCAGGTTTTTCATCAAATAATTGAGAAAACGTTCTTACCAATTCTTGACTTTTTTCTTTTTCTCCTTCTTCGAGGTGACTCAGATTCATCTTCGGGATTACGGCTTTTTCTTCTTGAATTTTGTCCATCTTGACCTGTAACGTAGAATCTTTGAAATTAATTTTTGCGCTAGCTGCGCGTAAGAAATCAACCATCAGAACTGAACTGAAAGGTAGGAGGGGTCAGAGAGAAATCTTCACTACCTAGCGGCATGGTTCGTTAAGAACAACTTCGGGCGCCAAATGTGGGGTTTTACCTATTTAATTCAATGTACTATCTTAGAACCCCACAAACACTAATAAGCGAATAATCGCTTAAGTGTGTGAATGAACACGTAAGACTTAAGAAGGATTAACTACCCTTTATTTCTCAGAATAGTTACAATCAACTCCTAACTAGGAGTATACACAAAGCTTACATTTGGGCTTGAATTTAAATGATTATGAAATTAAACTAAACTAGCTCAACTAAAGCTATCTGAAAGATATAGCCGAAGCTATCAATTTTTTAAGTAGTTGGCTCCTAAATCTTAATTAAACCGGCGAAGCCAAGCAAGGGCCTAAGGTATGGCCGAGCATAGTAGCTAAGAGAGAACGTCGCCAAAAGGCAAGCGCGCGCTAGTTAGGAAAATCAGACTCTTTCTCTCGAAGTCGGTGAAACATCGACTTAAATAGTACTCTTACTCATTTGCATTAACTGCGTTTCTGAAATTCACATTCTGGCAGGAAATTGTAAGCTGAAATTAGAATAGATAGAAAAGGGTCATAACTTAAAATAACTGTTAATAAAATTAGGATAAACCTTACAAACTACTTATTTGCAAACTATTATCTATTACGTTATTGTACTTTATTGTATACCAGCAGTAGAGTGGATAAAATTACTGAATACTAGAAGTTCGACTTGAGTTCACGATTAGTTACATGGGAGTTTTTATGATTTTCTCCATCTGTAATATAAACATGAAACAGTTTTCCCACATAATGTCCTCCGCGAACGCATCTCTTCCCTCAGCCAGATAGCCTAGTGCGCTTTCCCATAATAAATAATATTAATTTATATGTAACTTAAATATGAATTAGTTCCTCTTAGGAAACTTCAACTAAGGCTTCCTGTCTTAGGCACATCGCGATTACGTACTTTGCTTTTAATCGATTAACCAAACCAAATTTCTCTGCAAAGGTCTTTTTTGCCTTTTAAGCAGACAGCTGCTGTATTCTTTGTCGAACTGAATTAAGTAAATATATTAAAGTAATAAAAGGGAAGGAAATATCAAATTAAGTCAACATTTGGGTACTACCTGTCACCAAGGGAAACCCGTTTTTCGTTTCAAAAGATACTTGTAGCTGAAAAAATATCTCGTAGACGAAGTCAGTTGTGGTAATCAGACGTTTTCAAAAGTGGTTTTTTACGCCTAAGAACGGACATCTGTCCTTTCGTCGCATCAACAGAAACACACTTGCATGAGTATATTGAGCAGACAACAAAAGTTTTGGAAAATATGGATTGAAGGAGGGAACGTGGATCATGCTAGGGGTGCTCGGACGTCTAGATGGACGTCAACACGCCTGAAGGGAAGCATCCGAAGCCACGAGATGGTGACCCCGCAGATCACTAAAGTCAGCATGGAGCAGAACATGCAAGGAGCTTTGATGCTTCAGTATCATCAAGAACAAGTTTCGGATGATTGTCGAAAGCTGCTTGTAGACCTTCCCCCCGGGGGTCGACGTAGAGAACTCTGCGAAGCTACTGGCTAGGATCTGTACCTAGGCAGTCTCGGCCACGGGGGTATACAAATTATGAACCTAGTGGTTCTGGGGACTCCGGAAAGGTCACTTATTGGCCGGCCCGGGGTTCTGGCATGTCTTAGAGCAGGGTGGTACTAGTAGCCCGGGGGTAGCGCCCCGGGTATGCTGGGTAATGACCCCCTGCGACGGGCTCGCCCGTGCGACTGGTGGGTAGCAAATTGACGACCAGCGACGTCCCAAAATGGGTGCGTTGCGCCTGCCTCTCAATGGGCCGGGAAAGAGGTTGAACCTCGGCCTCGGTTCGGCGGGGGGTAGGACCTGTAGTGCAATTAAGTTTGCGGAACAGGGAATGCCAATATATTGTTGTTGTTGTT